>PVHP010020118.1:0-30899 GCA_004024765.1 Zapus hudsonius | reverse complement strand
TTTTTTTCTTTCTTTCTTTCTCTCTCTCTCTCTCTCTCTCTCTCTCTCTCTCTCTCTCTCTCTCTCTCTCTCTCTCTCTCTCTCTCTCTCTCCCTCCCTTCCTTCCTTCCTTTCTTTCTTTGTTTTTTTGAGGTAGGGTCTCGCTCTAGTTCAGGCTGACCTGGAATTCACTATGTAGTCTCAGGGTGGCCTTGAACTCATTGTGATCCTCCTACCTCTGCCTCCTGAGTGCTGGGATTAAAGGTGTGCGCCACCACACCTGGCTGGTGTTCTTTTTCTTGTGGTTTATGTATATATCTCAAAATACTTTTTTTTTTTATTTCTGTGGAAAAGGCCATTGATACGTAGGTGGGAATTGTATTGAGTCTGGAGATAAATTTGGGTAGTATAGTAATTTAAGCAACATTAATTCTTTTTATCTGTATTCAGAAATAGCCTTCCATTTTTGTATATTCTCTATAGTTGTATTTTATCAGAGTTTCACTGTTTTCATTGTAGAGACATTTTAGCTCCTTGATTATGTTTATTCCTAACTATTACCTTCTTCCTTGTCCCATCAAGCACAAATGTCCTTTGCTACCCTGACACATCTCTGCAGCTGGCTGTCTCCAGTCATGCTGGCTTCAGCCCCCTCTCCATACTATTTAAATAACGTCCCTCTAATCCATTGACTTTCACTCCGCCTTCAGCCTGCATCTTGCTTTCATTCTTAACAACCGTCTAATCTGTGTGCCCAGCTGTGGATTACGTGTCACACTTGCATTGTGTCATTTCATCCTCATGATACTTGGGGTCAGCTCTAATGTCCTCTGTCTATATGATATCACATAGCTCCGTGTGACTTAAAAGACTTCTTTATGGCCACACCTTTGATAAAAACCGAGTACCAAGGTCTGATCCATCTGGCTACCAACCCACATAGAGTAAAAGGCGGCTCCTCTGACAGAGTCCCACCTATCATTGTTATGAGCCATTTACATCTAACGAGATCTGCTCTTAACTTGTCAGCACATCCATCAGCCCATTTCCCAACACTGGACCCTTTTGTCTCTCTTCCTTTATTCCCATAATCAAGAAAGCTGTAGCACAATTTATGTTTCCGTTGAAATATAAGTGCTTAAATGCTGTAACGTATAAAATAAATGAACGTAAAAGATACTCGTTACAAACAAAATGAAATTTCTGTAAACATGGGCTTAACATGTGTTAAAGTAGTATTACACATGACAGGGGAAAAATTCTGTCCAGCAAGCTGGGAGGCTGTCACTGGAATTTTCTAAGCACTTTGTTTTCTATGGAGAATTTATGTTCCACACTTTATTAATCATAGCCTTTATCATGTGTATTATTCAGTTTTAAACAGCATATTACAGATTCCCTAGCTCCTCTGAGAAACGAGGGGAAGGGCAAACACCAGTTCCAGGTTCTATTTAATCTCCCTCTTCTCTTAGAGTGACTGACTTTGATGACATTGGATATGGTTTCCTCTCCACAAAACACAAATACCTGATTCTGGTAATGTTATTGCCAGAGTTTTCAAGTACAAAACAAAATTAAAAATTGCTTTTCTATACAAGACTACAAATTCCCCCAAACTATATGTGAATATTCTTTCATATTTATTGAAAATGACTTAATTATCTATTTTCTTGTATATTCTGTTTTTCTATTAAAATCGAAGGTGAAATAGCAGTACTTTAAAACAGAATACACTTGATAAGATTTCAAAAGATACTTTATACATCATTAAGTGGGACATTTAAAATGTTCTTCTACAGTTTATTTGTCACACTTCACAACCCCTTCTCTCTCTTATCCTCATTCTTTGTTCTATTCAAGGAGTCCTCCTGCTCCTGTCCTGTCTTCTTTCTGGAATCCACTGAATTGAGTCAGGGTTGCATAGATTGTTGCAGCATGTTTACTAGCCTGTGGGAAACTGACCAGTGGCAGAATCGCTGAGGTAATGGCTTCCCCT
Source organism: Zapus hudsonius (assembly GCA_004024765.1). Classification (NCBI taxonomy): domain Eukaryota; kingdom Metazoa; phylum Chordata; class Mammalia; order Rodentia; family Dipodidae; genus Zapus; species Zapus hudsonius. The sequence goes on along the minus strand of PVHP010020118.1, from coordinate 28,924 downwards.
TTCCAAGCAGCCATGAGCTGCTGATAGTCCCTCATGGAGGGACCTCATGAATCCCTCTCACACCCACAGTGGAATGGAGAGGGTCCAATGGTGTGCAAAAAAAAAAAAAAAAACAACCAGAGTGCAAAAATCCATGTCTTGATCAGAAGACAGCATTCCACAGCACTCCACCCCATCCTCTGGTGCCTACATTCTTTCTAACCACTTTTGGGTAATGTTTTCAGTCTTGAAGGGCATGATATAGATGATCAATTCAGAGCTGAGCACTCAACTACATTTTCTTCAATATTTCTTATAGTGTGGGCCATAAAAATCTAATGCCATGGCATATTCTGAAAAAAATATCAAGGTAAATATGTATAAGAAATATTACATACTTTATTCCTTTCTTTGAGATTAATCAGATGAAATATAATGTCGCAAAAGTGACAGGTGATTAAATTAACATTTCCACCAAACATGGCGGAGCATCAACCTCCTGCAAACTGTCTACCTGCTGAGGCCAAACTGACGGACAGGAAAACTCAAGCCTGGCTCTGCTCAGCCAGATATATATATATATATTTTTTTCCTTTTCTTGTGGTTCCTTGGATCAACCCCCAGTGTGCTAAAATCACTCTATGCTGAGCTACACCTTCACTTTACTTCTGAAGCTTTTCTGTGTTTTGGTTGTAACCCTGAAACCTGGGTCAGGTGTAGAATCACATCACATGCTTCTCAGGTTTTTCTCACACTCCACACATGCTAACTAAACTCCACGCTTGCTTTCACCTCTCTGAAATCATGACCTAGCTGGTTGTCTCCTGCTTGCCAGGCCTCTTCCATGTGTACAGTGTTCTCATTCTGCAACTCTTTATTTTCTTTCCTTGCCCCTGCCTTAGCCCCTCACTCTGGATCCTCTTTCCTTCCTACATGTTTCTACAGGCTCTGAGCTCCTAGTGACATCATGCTACCCACAGGTCATAAGCCTGCAGGCAGGTACTCCTGCTCACTGAGGCCTGGCTCATTCATGTTTCATTTCCAGTCCTTGGGGAGAGACCCCTCCCACAGGTGACCTCTTGCTTATTTGTTTGTCTTATTTATTTCTCATCTTTTTCAAATATTGAGTCAGTATATCAAAATGATAAAAGAGACAAAATGTTAGAATTAGTAAAGATTCTATGAAGTAAGAGTTCATAGTTCAGGGTAAGAATTGTCGCTAAGTTTGCTATAGAAAGTTTTATGTGAATACATGAAGAAACCGGAGGTTTCATGAAGCTCAATGAAACTTTTGGAGGATTCTGGATAAGAATGGAAATAGTGGAACATGATCTCCTAGGGCTCATCTAGAAGGAAATGATGGATGGGTCACAGACAGGATGAAAGCCGAGGGACCTCTGAGACTTGTAAGGGAGCATTTTTCAAATGCAAGAAGGGTTTCAGGATGTGAGGGACTCTAGAAGTTCCCATTTATTTCCATGTTAGCATTCACAAAGCTGCTACCGAAGTTGATGGGAATCGTTAGATTTCTGAGTCTGAAGGTTCTGAGAAGTATAAGCAATGCCTTGGGCTGAGGAAGGGAGGTAGCTTCAAGGCAGCCAGCAGAGAAGGTGTGCCAGGCACATACGTTGTCTACTAGATACTGTCCCCACAGAGAGGGAAAACTACAAATTTGTTAAGCCACTTGTTAAAATGGGCATGAGATTTTTTTTTCCAGTAGAGCTCAACAGTTCTCAATAGAGAATTCGAGACACATAAACGTGTCACATAATGATACTTGCAGACGTTTGTGGCCAAGTTGAATCTTCAAACAGCTGGTGGTAAGCCAGGATGCTCCACGGGCCAGTGTCCTGCTCTGAAGTCCTTGTGATGAAGTCATTCAGATTGCAATGATAGAGGCAGAGAAGTGATGTGAAAGGGACTTGCCATAATCCAGGGGAAGTGAAAGTGTCCTGGACTCGGAGACCGAGGTCTGAGTGATGAAAACTGATAGGATTTCTGACAATGTGTCTCAAAGATGTTGGCTAGAGTAACTCAGGGTGGATTAAGTGGGAGGGATACAGTGAAGCAGATATTCGTGGGTTGCTCTGAACACATTTGTGAAAATATACTTAAGTCTACTTAGAATAATTGTTCTAGTATCTCCATATGACAAATAACTGTTTCATTAGCCTAATTCCTTTATATCATGCTGACTGCTACTCAGTCTTCATTACTCAGTATGAATACATGATCACAAGGTTTTGTAAAATGTCCCTTTCAAGCCAACATGAGTGTATGTCAATATTTTTATTTCTATTTTAATTACTCCATGTTTAAAAACTTAAAGTCTATTTCTCCATTTTGAAAATAAATGCCAGAAAGTCTGAATTCTGTTATAACGGATTATTCTCAATACGAGAACTTTTCAGGTGTGGTGATCATGGCTGAAATCCTGGCAATGCCTCTGGATATTCCCCTCACCATGGCTCTTACAATCTTTCCAACCACCTCTTCCACAAAGACATGTGTTTTGTTCATTCTCCTTTCTCCAGTTCTGAAACAATTTCTAGCCCAGAATTAAGTGTTTGATTATTACATAAATAAATCATAGGATTTCAAAATGACTCTGTAAATGCTTCATTTCTATGGAGACCTCCATAAAACCATTGTCTCATTAATTTTATAATTAAGTATAGCATCATTTCATTTTAAATGTCTGAAAATCACCACCTAGTATGATAATCTCTGCTGGCTCATGTGCACACGTTTACCTGCCTCTGCAGAGTTTCTCCTGACATCAACAAATTAAGACTGAGTTGTCTCTAAAGAAAATATTATTTTCCTTTTTAGCCACAGGAATTTCCATAAAACCAAAAATGAACTGCATTATATGGTTGCATGTGTAGGACCCTGGGATTGAATCCCACCACCACAAACACAAAAATTCTGAGTACCAGGCATGTTCCATTGTGGTTACTCTTACAAGTGCCTTGGGTCGTTGAAATCATGGGGCTGTGAACAGCCAATGAAGATACCATCACAGTTTTAGATATGAGCATTACTTATCACTTTTTTCTTTTTATTTTCTTCTTCCTTCCTTTCTTCCTTCCTTTCTTCTTCTATTTCCTTCCTTCCTTCTTTCTTTTTCTTCTCCTTTCTTTCTTTTTCTTTTTCTTCTCCTTCCTTTCTTCTCTTCCTTCCTTCCTTCCTTCCCTTTCCCTTCCTTCCCTTCCCTTTCCCTTCCTTCCCTTCCCTTTCCCTTCCTTCCCTTCCCTTTCCCTTCCTTCCTTCCTTCCTTCCTTCCTTCCTTCCTTCCTTCCTTCCTTCCTTCCTTCCTTCCTTCCTTCCTTCCTTTTGAAAGGCCTTGCTGTATAACCAGGGCTGCCTTATTCATGATTTTCCTAGCTCAGACATGACTGCTGAGGTTCCTGGTGTGTCCCCATGCCTGACTGCCCTTTTGTTCAAATATAGATGTTATTTCTTTGTGGCTTTTTTGTGGGGCATAAACATTTTTAAATTCTAAATTGATAGTTTTTGTACATGTATATATTTTATCACAATCCCCTTGTCCCTGTCACTCTCCTATTGAAATCCTTCTTTCCAATTAGTCCCTCTGCTGATTCACCTCAGTATTTCCAGCAAGTGTTTTCCATCCCCCAGCCAACATTAACTACCAGTACCTCCTCGGGGCAGGGTGCAGGCATCCATCCCTGATCCGCATAATATTGTGCTGGGCTTCAAGTTCTCCAAATGTTTCTCATTCAAGTCACAAAAACTAAAGAAACATGTCCTCATAAAAGCAAAAGCGTGATACTTTTTTGCATATAACCGGGCAGTCCCCATGGAGAATGGAAAATCCCTATCACTAACTGTGATCCATGTGCTTAGCTCTGTCTCTGGTTGAAGAGGCGTGTCGTCATTCCCAGGGAGGGTGAGGCCCTGCTGAGGAGTCTAGAAGGGATGCTGTGCTCTTCCTGAGAATGGAGTCTTTTCTCGCTGTACCAACAGGATCTGTGTGTGCCAAGCACTGACACTGTCTTACGAAGGACTCACCCATAGCAGAGTGCCTTCCAAAGAAAGGATGCTCTCTGCTGACTGGGGATTCTTTCAGGCGGGAGGTCAATGCCAGTCACCTTGTCTCTGTCCACAACACATAGTATGGTACCCATCAGTACTCTGAGTGACTCTTGCCATCCAGGTTTCCCTGGGAATCCGTCAGAAGGTTCTGATGAACCCTAGGCAGTCCCATCCTTCCAGGCTCACGAGTCAGAGTGAGTGCTTAACCTCAAAGAATCCACTACGGAGAAACGTGAATGGATCTTGGCCCATATCCATCCCCAACCTTCTGGTGACAGTTTCATTTTGAGTGATCTCATTAGACAGACATCCTATTCAACCCTCCAGTTGGGTGTGTAGAGTAGAGGTGACTGGTTTAGAGGCAATCCTCCGTCTTACCTCCTGCCGTCTAGCATCTAAGAGGTAGAACTTGAACACTCTAAGTGCAGAGCCTTAAGGCTCTTTTCTATCGACACCAGGATTACCTGTGTTAAACATAAATTAGGAGTATCTCAAAGTATTTTATTGTATTTTGGGGGGTAAGATGAAGAGGAGTAAATACCCAAGAAAAGCCTACATCATTGTGGTGACCATGTTACTAATATAAACTGTGCAAAGTGTGAATACTCTAGCAGGGTGAGACACCAAAGCAGAGTGACACATGAAACATGAACTTTCAGGGAAGCTTAAGTAATGGACATTTGATCATCTGTATGATCACAGCTGTCACTGAAACTTCCTCATGATGAATCATGTTTGCTTATAACTGTTTGAAAATGAACAGGCTAAGCAACATGATAAAGTCATTAGAATTCTCCAGAGAGAGGTTGAGAAATCCATTTCTCACAAATAAATTATACACTAATAAATAAAGTTAGCATGCATGCAATCTTTGTTTTGTTTTGAATACTTGATTGGTTTTAAACTAAATTTCATTATCCTTGATTTATCTTGAATTTAATGAGTTGTTGTAGGTCCTTTAAAAGTCGGCAGTCTATTGAGTGTGGATACTTTCAGAGACACGTGTTTGCGTTATCCCTGGCTGTGTGAAAGCATATTCAACGGGTCATTTGGAAGGTCCAGTGTGAGTGCTGCTAACAACATATACAAAACAACAGTGGCCATTCTTAAACAATACTCTTGCTAGATACATTTGGGAGATGGCATAATCACTCTGCATTTTCTGTTACTGTTAAGGGCAAGTGACAAATTTATCACAAAGAATAAACACTAATGAAATAAAAACAATTAAATTAAAGTGCATAGAAAAATAAATTGTGTTTATACATATGACAAACAGATTTTCCTTTGTATTATTTTACTGTAGTATTTAAACATTTGGTTTAATAAGTTGGCTAAAATAAAGTTATAAATTAAAGTGAAAGTATCCTTCATTTAGGTAATGGACAAAATCAAATAAATCCCATTTTTCTAATAATAATACAAATATACTAACAATTATTTCCCAATTGACTATAAAATTTTTGCTAACACTTAATGACTACAGCAATGTTCATAAACTAAGTTTTCTGATATAGAAAATATAAAAAGTTTTGTAAACTATGCAAACCAATAGTATATGCACATATGTGCATGGAGTGATGCGTCCACCATATGTACACATCTCTTGTTTCTTCTCAGCAGTTTGCAATTAGATGCCTAAGACCATGCAGTGTCCCAGATGCCGACCCAGTAGCTGTCTGCTTGGCCTGGTACCAAAGAAACTCAGCACAGACCCTCTACCCCAAACAGCTTAACAGTAGCTCTCTTTAAACAATCCACAGTGAGAAATTCACATTTACATTGAGGTTTGGTCAATCTTTAAAATAAATACATGGTTTTCTTTTTTCAGGGTATTTAATTTGAGGGAAAAGTGAAATGCTCTCTGGTGTCTGGATGGTCATCTTCCTCATCCTGGCTCTCAGGCATCAGCTCCATGGATGAGCAAAGAGCTCAAGACTTTAAGCTTTACTTTCTCACGTGTGATGCCCAGGAATAATCATTTTCACAGTAGACCCGATTTTACTTCAGTCATTTTAATCCTTGGAATATTTGTAAATTGGAATCAAGCCTGCGGATTCCTATGCGCTTGCCTCAGGAAATTTCCCCACGTTGCTGACCTTGCACACATCCAGCTTGGCTTCCTCTGTTGTAACGTGATGTATCTTTCTTCTCTTTCGTTAACTCTTGAAGGTCTGTGAATTAAAGGAGAAGGAGGTTGCTTTGTGGGATATACAGCCTGCTCCTCTTGGGTGTTTTAAGCCCTTTCTGTCATATGGGATCGTTGCTTCATGCCTGATAGTCTTCTGAAGTCTGTGCCTGGCATAGGAGTCCTGGGTTCAGATGAGCAGGTCTGGCTGACCCTTCCCAGCACTACATACTTACTGTACATGCACACATATGCTTGTTCAAACTAGTGCACACACGATCTAAGATTAACTGTGGTAATTTTTTCTCTACCTTGTTTTATCAAGTAGAAGTGTTAATGTGACAGTTAATTGGGATAATGTGTTAAAAATCTCTAATAGCACAAAGTGATACAATCATTACAGTTTTCCATCCCTTTCTAAATGGCAGTTTTCACTGGACAGAGCTGGTTCTAACACGTGGATATTATCTGCATAGCTTCTACCTTTGGATTAAAATCTCCTGAAAGCAGGTCAACGCTTTCCTCAAAACATATCGGTACTTTTACGTTGTGTGTTTGAAATCAGCGCTGAAATACCTGTGACATTGTTGAAACCAAGAATTTGTATCAAGAAAAATGCCAATATTTACAGTCTTCATTTGTCTTGTAATGTTTATTTTCACCAGACATTATAGTGTATTATTGCTGCATATCTATCATGTGAAAGTAACCTTTCCTTTCTGATCTTGGTGATATCAAGCAAATGAGGTTTTTTTTTTTCAAAGTAGAGTCTCTCTCTAGCCCAGGCTGACCTGGATCTCATTCTATAGTCCTAGGCTGGCTTTTAACTCACCGTGATCTTCCTACCTCTGCCTCTGGAGTGCTGGGATTAAAGGTGTGTGCCACCATGCCAGACACAAATGAGTTTTAATGGGACAAAAAATGTTAATAACAGAAACAATGATCTCCTTGATTTTGTCCATTAAGACTGTGAGGATTTTTATCTGCTGCAGATAATTTATTATAGCAGCGACAATATTAATGAAAGCAGAGATTCTGCTTATTAAATGAAAAACCCTCACACTTTGTATATGATGCAAGTTTGTAGAATGATAGCAGCATTATAAACAGTATGCCTTAATATTTCATAGTCTTATTTCCTTGTCATGAATTTAGTTCTCTATTCATATTTTAAAATATTTTCTTTATTTATTTGCAAGAGAGATAGGAGAGAGAGAGAGAGAGAGAGAGAGAGAGAGAGAGAGAGAGAGAAAGAATAGACATACCAGGCTGTCTTGCCACTGCAAATGAACTCCAGTTACATGCATCACTTTGTGCATCTGGATTTACTTGGGCACTGGGGAATTGAACCCAGGTTATTGGGCTTTGTAGGCAAGTGCCTTAACCACTGAGCAATCTCTCCAGCCCTTCTCATAAGATTTTTGTCCCTATAATTTATAAAAAAAAACAGTTTACCAGGCTCCCAGGGGCTCAACACAAAGGGAGGCTTAATAACATACTCTCTAAGGCTCAGGGAATAGCAGCAAGAAAGGGAGTGAATGAATGTAAGAGCCACAGGATGGGAAGGTGATCTCTGAGGCATTGTCTTCCCCACAGAGACCTACATACATTCCTGACCCACGGTGGTCATCTGCCACCCCACAGAGGAGGGTCCCTGTGGAATGGGAACAGGAGAGAAGGTACACAGAAGTATAACCTGATGGCTATATTGCCAATTTTCAATGTGTACATATATCAATGCTCCCAATCATAATTTAAAAAAAAAACAAAGTAAAATGAGCAAAGGCTTACCTAATTGTTGCACCATGAAATTGAGCCATCTATATTTTTCAGAGAGGGAAATAAAACACCTCTTTTCCCCTTTCCTACTTCGTTCCTCTACTTTCACCGCATAACTTTCAAGATTCCTCAAGTGGAAGCAGCTCTATATCTCCCCTGTTGACTCAGAGTGGCTATGTGACACTTTGGTCAGTTGAAAGGAAGCAGAAGTGTGAGGTGGGTGAGCATGGTGACACACACCTTTGATCCCAGCACTTGGGAGGCACAGGTAGGAGGATTACTGTGAGTTCAAGTCCAGCCTGGAACTACAGAGTGAATGTCAGGTCAGCCTGGGCTAAGTGAGACCCTAACCCCCCCCCAAAAAAAAAATCGTGATGTGGTTTTCAGTAGTCTGAGCACCAGTCCCTGGCCTGTCCAGCCTCTCTTCCCTCCTCCCGGAAACATCATTTTCTAAGTAGAAGATAAGTAACAAGGTGTGTCCAAGCCAGTGATGGCGCAGAACAGAGCTCCTACCCTGTTCACGTAAGAGCGACCTATGGGTGCTGAGCAGGTGTAGCACATGTTATGTTACATTCTTGAAACTTGACAATGCAGCCCAGGAAACCTGGAGGATTCATGAAACACTAAATCTGAGCCTTTTCAAAGGTACCGATGAAACAACACTGCTTTGCTTCTGAAGTTCCCATTATGCATACATTTAGAATAACATTGGTTTACAAGAATGATAAAAGACTTAAATCGTGAAAATAGAATTTCAAAAGCATGAACCCTGTATCTCTAAATCAGAGCTATAGTAATCAAGAAATTAGGATACTGAAAATTACGAGGTTGATGATTCTCTCATGGCAGCTATTATACTTATGAAAAGCCCAATTATATATACTATGGTTTTATGGAGTATTCTTAGAAAATGATACATTTCTGGTATATGTAAGTCATTTCAGTATGTTAAGATTACCATAATTTTGTCATACTACATACTATTTAAAGCATCAAGAAAAATAAAATTTTATGTGCTAATAGTTCTTGGATCTTTTTTTGAAATAGAAAAGGATTTTAGTATTATGTTCAAGTTAAAACTGAAAGTTATAGCTACAGATATTAAAGTAAATATGTGAGCTGCTTTGTACTTTAGTAGAATTCCATTAGAATCTGAATGGTGGTACAAACTTGTAAGCCTGACACTCAAGAGGCCGACACAGGAATTCAGAACCAGCCTGGACTGCAGAGTGAGTTCTAGACTAGCCTTAGTAATTACAGAATGAGACCATCTCAAAAAACAAACAAGCAAAAACAGAATTGTACTTAGAGGAAGAAAATCTCTCTCTCTCTCTCTCTCTCTCTCTCTCTCTCTCTCTCTCTCACACACACACACACACACACACACACACACACACACACACACACAGAGTTCTCTGATAGAGTGACTACCAATGATCCCATTCATAGGTAAACTGGCTGCAAAGATTTAGCAGACATCATAGAAGATGAGGTCTTGAGGTATGTGCACTGACCGTAATCCCAGCTCTGACACTTTAGTATCTGGATGGCCGTGAGTGAGTTACTTAACCCCCTGTGTGGCTTCCTAATCTGTAAAGCAGGGCTGGTGATAAAATTTCTGGCCTAAAATATTAGTAAGCCTGTTTATTCTATTAAAATTATTACAATAATAGGCTATACATTGGAAACACTCAACAAAAGAGGTTTAGTATAATTTTCTGGATTATTTAGGCATCATGCTTTCTATAATAATTTCTAAATATCATTAGATTATTACATTTTGATTTTTAAATACATGATTTTAACATTTATGAAAAACTATTATTTGAATGGCATAAAAGTAGTATCTTGCCAAATATTTATTTGCCACGGTTTAAAATCTTATACCATTTTAAATATATGCATCTACAATACTTGAAGATTGTCTCTACAAGTTATCTGAAATAACACCAAGTGTAATATAGTTATTAAAACATTCAAATATTACTCATAACCAGGGAGAAGTCAAACACTTCTTTCAAACTCTCAAACTCATTGAGATATGCATATTGAGTTGCATTTATCTAAACTCTCTGTATTTGTCAGTCAAGTATGAACATTCACAGTGTATAGACAGTACTTGACTGTGTGGTTGGTGTCTGGATCTGTGTCATTTTCAGAGCAGAGAATGCTGAGATTCGAACCCTGCACTCACCTCTTGACTTGGGCACATACCAAAACTCCCAGTGCATCGGCTTTCTTTTTATAAATTGGCAATCAAACTTACCAGATGCTGTAGATTTTAAGACTAAAATGAGGCAGTATAGCTCAATCATAGAGTTTCTGTCTGGTCTTCATAAGAGCCTGGGTTCCATTCTCAGTTCTGTCAAATAAAAATAATAAGTAAATGACTAAATGTGCAGCAATGCAAACAAAGTGTTTTGTGGAATGGATCATGGTTGGTCAGCCAACTCGAATTCTCATCTTAGAAATCTATGATGTAATTGAGTATGCACTCAATCTCTGTCAATGTGTATGATTTGAAATTATCATTATTGGGCAATAATGAAAATATACAAATGCTTAATCTAGCTACCATATCTAAGTAATGTAACATATTCATTGCTTACAATGTCTTTGAAGATAATTTGTTCCACATGTCTGTCTTATATTTAAACTATTATGCTCCTAGGATTTTAGCAATAGTATATATAGAGTAAAATTCATACCTTGACCAGATAGGGCAGTTTGGAAAAACATACATTTAAAATACTTCTTATAGGGCTGGAGAGGTGGCTCAGTGCATAAGGTGCTTACCTGCAGAACCTAATAACCTGAGTTCAATTTCCCAGTGCCCACATAAAGCCAGATGCACAAAGGGGCATCTGCATCTGGAGTTTGTTTGCAGCAGCTGGAAGCCCTGTCACACCCATTCTCTCTGTCTTCTATCTCTCTCTACATGCAAATAAATAAAAATATTTTAAAAATACTTTTTATAACATTCTACCTAGTTGTCAAAAATAATCTAAATATTACTCTTCCAACAATAACATTGTGAGCCAGAAATTTCTTTTTCTTTGATCAATACAATTATGCACACATGTGTGCGCACACACATAGAATTCTACAAAGAATGTGACCATCTTTAAAATAATTTAGCAGACACTGATATATGTATATATATACATATATATTATTTGTATCTATATAATCTCCCTGTATATCAGCTATCAAGTGAAAACCTACATACAGTAGCATTTCTTCACAAGTCTCTCCCAGGGTCACGAGAACCTGAATTCCTTCTTGAGCATCCTCAGTGATGGAGGCGATGCTGTCTTCCAAAGGCCCCTCCTGCGCCCAGTGAGGAAGATCTCCTTGGAATGGGCACGTGCAGTCACAAACCCATCCTCCACTGTGCAGAGAGATGGGGTCTCCTGTGTGGTTTGCAAAGGCTTCACCCACCGGCGGTGACGTCTGGAAGGGCAAAGCCAGGGCTTCTCTGAGATACTCCTTCCCACTGGCATATGTAGGCGGGCAACAGCCCTAGTTCAAAGAAACCTTAAAAGGAAAATAATACTTTGACTTGGCTGTAATTTAGCAATCAAATATAATTGAGAGCAGTACATTAATATCATAGCTAATAGCAGTAAAGTACAGGAAATGGGACTCTCAGAAAACGTGATGATTAGATACTCGGTATTTAAAATCAGAAAGGACTAGTGAAGTGTGGTTGATTGAACATATGAAAAGCGGATTTATTGTTTTATGTCCTGGTTTCTTTCTTTTCACTTATATTCTTTAATTTAAGACCTTTCAAGGTACAGCATTATAACAAAAATTAAGACTCCATGTCAAAGGAACATAACAAAGTAACAGAGTTATCAATATAGTAAAATATCCAGTTTTGTAAGTGAGGATCAGCAAAACCCAAGAGGCGTTTCTTCTCCTAAAAAAATTGAGTGCTCAGAGAATAAAGAGAATAAGCTGAAGAAGAAACATCACACCTAAAAGTAATAAATTTTATTAAACAAATTGAAAATAATTTAATAATATTTGATCTAGCTAATCTATAATAGCTTAGTAACTTAAAATAAAAACATTATCCCTCGTGAATGTTTACAAACATAGTACAGCAAACACAATCAAGTAAGCAGACGGGAATTGAGCTTGTTCTGGAATCTTTAAGGTCATGCATAAAGCATCATTGCAAAGATCTGGGAAGAAATTTCAGCCTGTAAAGTGCTTCACCAGCACGAGGACCCAGGTTCAACCCCCAGAACCCAAGTAATGACGCAAGGTGTGATGGTACATGCTTGTCATTTCATAAGCACATGTATGCCCATGCACACATACAGGTGTAATAAAAGTAGAATGATTGCAAATAGAAGTGATTATGTTAAGGGACTTCCTGATATTATCCATGCAGTGACTGTGAAATGTCTTTGTATCTTCTCTTTGGTGTGTCTTTGCATATGTGCATGTTTTGTCTTTACGTGTGTGATACATGCACATTTGTGTGCAGATATGCACACCCCAGGAACACTCTTCAAGGCCAGAGACAGATGTCCTCCTCTACCTGTTTCCCTGAGACAGATTCTCTCAGCTTTTTCAGTTCCTGTCTCCATTTGGACCTTCACATTTTCAGACATGTACTTATATATTATAATCATGATGTTGCAACTTCAGGTCTGGAAAAGGTAATAGAAAAATTTTAGAAAGACTCCTTGTAACAGTTGAGTGGAAAATAGATATGATGAACGGCTTGGGCCCTGTTACGCTATTGGGAAAGGATGGGATTTTATCAGGTGGAAATAATGCGAAGCTTTTGCATCATTGGGTCCACTCTTCAAAGGTGCCAGGGTCTTTTGTTTTGCCCTGTTCTTTTTGGTTGCTCTTCCACAGCATCTCAACAGGACTACCATCTGACAGGACACTACAGACCCAACCCTGAAGGTGTGTTGATTTCAGAACTGGAAATTGAACCGTGATGTAAAACAAGCCTTTTCTCTTTATAATTAGTTCCTATTTCTATTACAGTAATCCAAGTTTGACTAGCACAAGTCTCAGGTTTTGTTTCTATAAGGCCTTGCATTAATAACTCCCTAATCATGGTCCAGATTTTTTTAAGAAGACCAGAACCTCTCTAATGAGCTCACTGCCTGCCACAGCTTTACATCCTTTAATTAAAAAAATGCAATTGTGTGTATCATATACATATGTTACTATATAATATTTCCTATTTTATGCGATGAGTTACAATGTAGTTCCAGGAAAGGTTTACTGATGATGATAATAATAATAATCTAAATGGCTCTGTCTTCTCAAATCTAAAACCTTTTAAGAAATGATATCAAATTATCACCTACTGAATTTAAATAGTAAGAAGAAAGCTGAATTTCATGTAATAATTCTTTAATTTTAAAAGATCAATGTAATCCTTCAAGTTTGAGAAATCAACATAGAGTTTTTTATAGTGCTTTTTATGTGTCTATATGGTTTTCTCTAATGAAGCAGCGAGTTCACTTCAGTTATATAAATGTTTCAGTTTTATCTCCAAAAGTTCAAAATGCTACACAATGCATTCAGGTGGTGAAAGTATCAATTTAATAGTTTGATAAAGGTGCTTACTTTTTCTAGCAGATATATATATATATATATATATAATATTGAATTCAATAATATAATATTGAATATGTTGCAGAGAAGCGATTTGAATTTAAATTTAAACAAAAAAATCACTATGGCCATGATTCAATACTAGAATGACTAATACAGAGTAAAAAACTGTTTCTTGTTGCTAGGATATGACATGAAAGTCTTAGTTAATCTTCTTGGAGGGGCACAAAAGCTGTGTTTTGAACATTGAAATTATCAAAGGATTTTGTTGCTATTAAGGATTCTTGTATAATCCCAACACCCACCCATTCTCCTAAAAATAAACACAGATTTATTGGAGTCAAATAGATGTTAATAAATACATTGTACTCCGTCAATCCCACCTCACCATTTTCAAATATTTTCCGTGAATCCTATTTCCACATTTTATAATTTATTTTTACTATCAAATCATTAAAACCCTTAAAAATATTTGCAATCGTGTTGTCATTACTGTGAGGCTGTGAGATAATTACTTGCCAAAGATTTATCGGTGTTATTTTATCAGCCTTCAAATCCATAGATGTTTGTCCTTTCTTTCATCAGTTATCTATAATTATTATAAACTTGAGTATTTCTCCTTAATTGCAAGCTTGCACATATGTGTTTATTTATTGACACCGATGCGTACAGTCGTGAAAGGGGAATTGGCAGGGTGTAGTTGAGCTTTGGACCATGTGGTGTGAACATGGCACTGTATCTACTTACATAGAGGCAGGTGGTGAATTGTGAATCCCAAGTTATAGCCATTATGTTCATTTATGTTACCATTTAGAAAGCACAGATGTTAACTATATAACAACAAGGTGGTTTTATTGTAATCACCTGCTGCTAAGGTTCCTCTTGGCACAGTAGCCAAATGGATTCTTGTCTACTTCCCATTGACAAGGTCTTTGTTATCTGATGGCTCAAAATAATACTGAAAATTACTTCATTTATATGAAACAAGGCAAGACAATTTTGATGAAAAGATCAGCATAAATTTAAATTGTATAGTACCATAGTTAATTGTATACACTCATGCTAATGGGGTTTGTGTTGAGTTTGAGCTTGAAAAACTAGTTTGCCCATTTTATTATTTACCATTGTTCAGACTGAATTATTTTCATTTCCTCCTAACCCTAAAAATAAGTTACTTAATTCTCTTTTCTTATTGCTCCTACACCAAAGTGAAAGCATTTAATGTTTGTGGCTTTATTCATTGATATTAATATTTTCATGATTTTACCCTTAAAATCAAATGTACATATAAATACGTTCTCATATTTTTTGTTTATCATTTTTTCTCTCTGTTGGTCTCTCTTCTCTCTCTCTCTCTCTATATATATATATGTATATATATATATATAATTTTCAGTCTAAATACTAGTCAACATGCATTATACCAATAATATACATGAAATGTCTTAGTCTACCTTCTTGTGATCTAAACCTTTGATTTAATTCTTCAGTAGTTTGTGTGTGTGATGCTTGGACTTTTAGTTCAGCCGCAAAGTTGTCTCATCTCTTATGACTATGGATGAACTATCAGCGTTATGTCCTGTCTCCTTATCTGAACACTCAGGCTTATTTAGTACAATTTAAACATATTTTCAATTTTATTTATTTGTGTGGGGAGCACACCAGGGCCTCTTGCTCTGAAAAACTCCAGATGCTTGTATTACTTTTTCATGTCCTACTTGGCATAAGTGTGTGGCTTGGGCATGGCACCCCTGGTTGGCAGGATTTTCAAATATGTGTCTTTGATTGCTGGGCCAGCTTCCAAATTCCCTTCTCAGACTATTTACAGTATTGTCCTGAATAGCCTGGAGTCCATACAATTAAACATTTGTGGTATATGTTATTTGATACTTATTCATTTGGTACTGTGATTTATGGAGATAAAAAAGGAATTATTCTAACTTCCATATGTATAAAAAGTTTATCAGTAAAAATTTCTTTAAAGGTAATGAATGTTGAAGTTTAAATATGAACAACTTCCAGTAGGTTCTAAAACTCCCTGTATGCAAAGGTTTGACCCTGTGTGGAGGTGAATGATGGTCTCATGGTATGTCATTGCCTCAGCTTATTTGCCATGGTCAGGAATCTGAGCGCACGATGAACGCTTATCTGCCTTAGCATTACACCCCAGTAGAGTCATCTATGAAGAAATAGTTCACAGTGGGCTATCCCACAAACACTCACGACTAGATTACATCATTCGTTTAGATCACAAATGTGTTTTCCTGTAAACTGCTGCTTGAAGCAAACCATTCGCCTTTGATACCATATGTTTCCTCTTCTAAGTTTCTGGTGGGGATGGAGAAAACTTTTAACTTGTTGTCTATTCATTAAATTAATAAACTAAATAGACTACCAGTAAATGCCACTTGTGATAATCACACAAAAACCAATCACACAATGAAATCCAGTAACTGCTAAAATGACATATACAAAATGAGTAATTAAGGAATATTCTAGATCATTTGCTTCCTGCATCTCCTCCTTAGAATGTTGAGATCGCACTCATTTTAAGCAGTCAAGTACAATGTAAAATGATTTTTAATTGGGAAAAGTCTTTTTAAAGATTCCAGTTGATTATTTGTAGTGATTTAATTCATTTGTGCAGCTGAATAACCAGCCTATGCATTAGGGGGAGAATGAGTAATAAAGAAACCTTGCTTTGGTGTATATTATGATCGCTATCAAATTTAAAAAATAGCTGATAAATACTGAGTTGGCCATATACACCTTATTCGAATTGTTGAATCTATGACAAATATCCTTATGGATATTGAATAATGCATAGTAGTTTGCATATTTTTGTTCTTAGGATATCACAAACACATAACTAACCATGGTCATCAACCCCAAGTTGATACAGTATCAATGAAAGGAGAATCATAATCTTTTCCAAAGATTTGTCAGCAAATATCAGATAAAGTTATTCTTTATTTTCCATGATATGATCAATAATATTCTGTTTATACATCTTTGCTTATAGTAACCAATATTCATTATATGTCTGATCATTTATACTGACTCACTCCCATGAGTCCATCATATATGATTCAGGTTGTCTTTCACTTAATTACTATAACCCAACACTAAGATCTAAATGCTTACAATATGTTAGACAGAGACTGGATTTTTCTGTCTCCCCTTTTGATTCAGGTTGTCTTTCACTTAATTACTATAACCCAACACTAAGATCTAAATGCTTACAATATGTTAGACAGAGACTGGATTTTTCTGTCTCCCCTTTTGGAAGGTTTGGATTACAAGAGTGCATTGCTATTCCCAATTTATGTGGTGCTGGGCACCAAACCCAGAACCTCACGCATGCCACTCAAGCACTCTCTGGTACACCCCAAAGTTTCACTTTCCAAAAGTACCACCAGGTGGAGACCTAGTAGGACACTTCATCACAAATAACTACAGGTGACATTTCCCATTCAAATCACCACAGAGAGCAACTAAATAGAACCTCCATTGACCTCTGGCCTCTGCACACACATGCGTAATAGCTTCACAGGCATGTGCACCCACACATATACCAACCAACACACATAAAGGCACACAGCCCACACACACACTTGCAAAAATTTAATTAAAAATATTTCTGGGTTGGAGAAATAGCTCAGTTCATGTAATCCTTGCCTCCTATGGTGAGAGTCTGGCCTTGAGGATGATTAGTCAAGTCTCCCCAGGGTGCACAGCCAGCTTTCTCTTGCTCTAGCTTTACACCCTACAGGTCAGCCTGCTCCCATGCTTTCTCCACCATGATGAAGCATTCCCTCAAAACTGTAAGCCTGAAATAGAGCCTCCCCTCTCATTGGCTTTTGGTTGCGTGTTTGTCTCAGCAATGAGAAGGTATATCTGCTCCAAGGTCACCACCACTTTTTTTCTGAAACAGGTTCTCTTGATAAACTAAGAGCTCACCCTTGGCTTGAGTAGCTAGCCAGTGAGCCCAAGGGTGCTGTCTCACCCCCAGCTCTGAGATTTCAGTCCTGGATGACCAAAGCCTGCATTTGACATGGGTGCTAGGGACTGAACTTATGTCCTCATGCACACTTTCTCCAAGGAAGCACTTTTCCAGACCTGCCTAGAACTACTTTTATGCACGAGAAGTAGGAGTTTTGGGAACCAAAAAAAAACTCCCTGGATCATGCGATTAGTGTTCAGCGATGCATACCTTAGAGCCAATTTGGAAAAACATAAACAAAAATGTGCAGTTTAGATAAATTCTGTTTATATTTTTCTCAGATGAACATTTGATTCTGTGACTGAAATTTGAGGCCAGGGACCCTCACCCACATAGCTTTTGGGGTCCAGCATGTCAGGGTCAAAGACGTGCACTAGAGAAAACAAACACCAGCAATCATGAAAAGACGGAAATATGTTCATCAGAACAGCCATTTAGGAAAAGATGGAAGTTGAACATTTCAACCCATCTCTGGGGTATTGGATTTGACTACAGCAAGAATTGGGTCATGGAGTGAAAGGCGTGTGTAATTAAGAAGCCTTGGCTAGAGTGTGCTCTGGGGATCATTATCAAGTTCTAGGTCAGTAAGTTGGCCTGGGAGAAGTCCTTATTGGCCATCCCATGGGGCGATGGTTCTCACGTGGGCTGACCTCCTTCTGCTGCGTTCTCTCTGCAAAGCATTGGTTGCTGCTCCCGCAGTGCAGGTGTTACAGGGTTAGGATCATGACTAGAGCCTTTATGGGTGATCTGCAATAGGATCTTGTGAAGCCAACTCATCAAGTGCTCCGTTCCTTCAAACTAATAGTTACTATTGGTCGCCTCAATTTTCTTTGGTTTCCATAGTTACTGTTATGATTTCTAGGTGCTTAAGGTGTCAAATCTGCATCATACTTGAAAAGAATGAAATTCGGACATTTTAAGAACATCTTTTCAAAATCCTCTAGCTATCTGTATGAATGAATAAATTATTATGACCTATTATTTTTCATTTAAAAGATGAAAAATATACTCGTATTTTAGGTGTTTTATAATTAAGGAAATATGGTGGGTGCTTTCATATGCAAGGACATGTTGCTTGTTCATTTATTTATTTCAGATCCAACAATTTATTGTAATGGGGAAGAGGGAGAAGGAGGAAAGACAGGGAGAAAGAAAGTGGGTATGTATGCCAGACACATACAGAGAGAAAGGGGGAGAGAGAGTGGGAGGGGAGAAATAGGCGTCCACACACCTGAAGTGGAGCAGCAGTAGATAGCACCCAGCTTGATTGGACATACAGACTCTATGGTAACTACTCAGTTATATTCCCATGTTGGACATTATTCCTTTAAGGAACACTAGACTAACTGCAGCTTGAAAATACAGTTGAGATAAGTCAACAGCAAAAAGAAGAAATGTAAAATGACAGAACATATTTGTGGTCAGCAAAAATGATTTCCAGCTTCTAAACATGCTCATCTACCTTTTGGCCCTTGAAATACACTAATATGCTACATTAGCTGACAAGGAATACCCCTGAAATACACTCGTATGCGACATTAGCTGACAACAAATACCCCTGGAAATACACTAATATGCTACATTACCTGACAACGAATACCCCTGAAATATACTAATATGTTACATTACCTGACAAGGAAACATTCCAAGTACAGCAATAGCTAGGGACTTAAAGTAGAATGATTTGCCTTATTTTACCTGGATGTGGGTGATCTAATCCAAGAGTTTGACAAGCAGAGAGCTTCTTTGTGCAGATGTCAAGCAGAAGGCACATGGATGGCTTGTTCCAGAGACTGGAAAAGAAGAGACATTGCTGCTAGTCTCTTGACGGGAAAGTCATCTGCTCATGCACATTACCATACAAAATTTAGATCAATTTCGTTCATTGTCAATATTTCAATTTTTTTAGCTGAAACTTGGTTATTAGGCTAAGTCAGCAACAACATGTTCAGTCATCAATTTTTTTGTGAATTCAGATTTTAAAGTCCATCTATATTGGCATGCCTAATCAATGTCAGTGCTTTATATGGAACATTTTCTATCAGTTACAAGCATAGTTTGACACTATGCTGGAAGATTATTTTTATCTAATAAATAAATCACAAAGCCTTGATAAACCCTGAAAAGTTCAGATAATTTTTGCGGTCATCTAGTATTCCTTTGAATACAGAATCAAATTAATTCATAAGTGAATTTGTTAACAAAGAGATATAAAATATGCTTAGTAGTAGGATAACATAGAAGGTCAGTACTCAATGTATTAACTTTTTGTCTTATTCCTGTCTGGGAACTTTTAGCATAAAAACAAGAGCAAAAATGACTTTACAAAATAGTGAATTATCAAATTTCAAAAATTATTGGCAAACTATTGCAGTACCATATGTAAAACTAAGTTCTGCCTTTGAGTACAGCATTTTAACAGGCATCCTTTAATTGGTAATATAGTAGACACTATTACAGAAAGAACAGAATAATGACATTTTTCCTCTCTCACGGAATGAGTAGAGACCTTCTGCTTATGATCAGCATCTCCGTTCTGCTTGTCCCATGATCTAGCTGCAGCGATCCATGAATTGAAGATATTCTTCGAGCTACAATACCTACCAAACATTACATTTTATTTAAAGTGCAGGTTTATATCCCCTGTGTTGCCTTAATATGAAGCTGATTAACACAGACAGATTGCACGAGGCAGGGTGGGAGGGCTGCTCATGCATTGAACTTTTTTCTCAGACTAGATGAATGGATGAGTGGAGCAGAGTGTGACTTCTTCAGACTTTCTTTTTTTTATAAATGAATCTTTTTTAAAAAAATATTTTATTTATCCAGTTTCAAGCAGAGAGAGAGAGAGAGAGAGAGAGAGAGAGAGAGAGAGAGAGAGAGAGAGAGAGAACCAGGGCACCACTTCGTGGGTCTGGCTTATGTGGGTCCTGGGGAATTGAACCCGGAGCCTTAGGCACTGAAGGCAAGTGCCTTAACCGCTGAGCCATCTCTCCAGCCCTATTCAGACTTTAAGTGCACAGTCGGTCACATTGTGCACCACTCTTGATTGGCATACTCACCTTGTTATTTTCAGATAAAGATCACCTACACCCAGGACATTGACTGTTCAGAGAAAAAACTTGGACTAGAGGAGTCTAGTCACATCACAGAACTCTCCAGAAGTGGAGAACATTCGAAGACTCAGTACTCCATTATCTATCTCCCTCTTGTCAGGCCAAGGAGAGCACATCTTCACAATGTTTGTGAAGTATGTGTATGTACTAGTCAGGGTTCTCTAGAGAAAAGAGAGTTGACAGAATGGATTGTAGTAAAAGGGAATTTGTTGGGGTAGCTTACGACAGTCCAACAACAGCAGCCTGCAGGCCCACAGGTGAAGAAACCAGTAGCTGTTCAGTCCACATGGCTGGAGGCCTCAGCAGTCCTAATCCATCCCAGAAGGCCTGATAGCTCCCTGGGGAGCAGCTACTCTTCAGTCCATGATGTGAGGCAGAGGAAACTGGGTTCCGATGTCCAGAAAGGGTAGGAGAGCAGGATGCAAATGCAATTCACAAACAAGCACCAGCAGCCAACAATCAGGGAGGCAAGGAGAGAATTTCTTCCCCTTTATATAGCCTTAGGGTGGGGTCTTTCAACCCTTCCCCAGGCTTAATGGCTTCCCAAGTCTCTGGAATTTCCTTCCTGCACTGCCCACACAGTAAAGGATGTTTACTTCTAGCTTCTTTGAGCTTCTTTACATCCTGCCCCATACTGAGAGGCTGCCTTCCTGTAAACATCCTCAAGACCCACCCAAGATAATTAAAAAGATCAAGTTGACAACAAAACCTGACCATCACAGTGGTTAAGAGATTGTTCATTGGATGACTAACTCACAGTCATGGCCTAAGAATCAGAAAGTGAGATATTCTTCTTGACTATTGTGTGAGCAAGGAGAAAGGCATCTCCACAGAATGGCACGTTCTGCAGTTTGCGTGCGTGGGGAAGGGGAGCCCGTTGGTAGGAGATGCACAATGGTGAGCTCTGCTGTCTCTGTCCTTCACATTTCCATCCTGGCTCATCGGGTGGTGACGAAAATTGATGGAATGCCTGTCACGAGAAGACATTTCTTCCCAAAAGCTTTAAAATATGATACATCCTATATTGGCTAGTAAGTTACTTATAAATATTTATACAGTAAACATTGATCTATTCAGCTGGCATTTACAAGGAATATATCAGCCATATTGGAAACTCTGGTTACAGTCTGTTTAAAGTTGAACACCGATAGATTGTTCATCTTGGACCTACACTGTCTGGAGGGAGTAGAGGATTTTGCTTTCCTAATAGGAACCGAGAGCAACAAAGCAGTGTGGTAGCTTTACATGGCAGATGAGATCCTTTCGTAGATTTCTCTGATGGCTTTTTCCTTTAGAGAAAATCTCAGGCCCCAGAAAAGTTTCGAGGCAAGGAGAGCTTATTAAACCTCTTTTGTTTCTCCATTGTATCGATCAATCAATCAGTCAATAATCAATCAATCAGTAGGTAGAATCCTTGTTGTTTCCCAATTTTGTTGGATATTAGTTAAAAGACAAAGAAAGAACAATTCATTTTGTGAATAAAATATGTAGTTTTGTTTCATTCCTACCCTCTCAGAAATACTGCCCCTCAATATAACAAATAAAATTCATGAAACACAAAAATGCAAATATAAGATACAGTTTTTCCCCTTGGTTAAATATCCTATTTCACCTTCATAATTCTCTAGATGGAATACTTTTCATAACCTAGCACAATTGCTAGAGCTAGTTAATGAAATGTGCCTATTGATTTTGTAATTCTTGATATTTCAAAGCTGCCATCAAAAGAAACTGATATCACATAGACTGTGACAAACTCATCTAAACATGTGACCAACATGCACACCAGTGTCTGCTGATCCTGTTGCCCAACCAGTGATCATGTGGGCTGATAGAAAAAGTAGAGTGCAGTCCTCATTGCTTCGGATGTGTTTGCTACACTTGGAGAATGCTTCGGTATCACTGTTTGCATTTTAAGCTAATCCTTGGCATGGGACTTTCTGAATTAAAACATCACTATTCCTTAAGAGAAATCAACTTCCTAAATTCCCAATTACTGTGTCAGTTACTTAGAAGGGCCAACTTATGAATTTCACATTCTGACAAACTCCCAGTTTAAAGTTAGCATTAGTTATTGTGGTCGTTTAAATGTATGTCCCTGTAGACTCAGGTGTTTTGTTAAAGCTTGTAACTTGGATCTCCAGCCACCTGGCTGGGGGCGGATCCTGGAGTCCAGCCTAAGATGTCACTGTGGGGGGGGGGCAGATCTGATGATTCCAGCCTAAAGGTTTCCAGAGAGGTTTGAGCGCTGCCTGGTGTCCTGCTCACTGCTTCCTTGTGTGTGTGGTGCTGGTGCTGCTGGTGCTGGGTCTGGAGCTGGTGCTGGTGCTGGTGTTGCTGGTGCTGGTGCTGGTGTTTTGCTTGCTGCATTTTTTTTTTTGCTCTGATTGGATATATGGAAGCAGGTTCTTCCACCACTGATGGAACTTCCCTTGGATGTATCAGCTGAAATAAACCCCTGTCTCCTATAAACTGTCTGGTTTGGGTGTTCATCCCAGCAGCTTGACAACGACTGCAACGCTTATAAACTAAACTATAAATCAGGGCAGTTCTGTCTCAATGGAGGAACAAAGGAGAGGTTTTGTAGATTCCTTTCCACATGCCAGCTTCAGGAAGATGTTGTCATTTTAAATGTTATTTTAAGTTTTAAGTTTGGTGTCTGTGAAGGCTCTGGAATGCCCTCTGACCTCAATATTGCAGAATTAAAGTGGTCAGGCAGCTCCAGGAAGGGAGGCTGTTGGCAGTAGCAGGTACACGCTTGGGTCTGAAGGAAGAAAGTGACCGCCCTGAAAGGCTCCTCTCAGCCTCCCCCAGTACGTGCTTCTCTGCTTCAGGCTGATTCTGTGCATCATTTACTGTATCGACCTATCACATGAAATGAATGATAGCAGGATGTGTAACTTAAGTTTGTTTCATACTTACTGAAAAAGAAAACTTTATCAGATCCTCAGTTACAACATCTGGAAATTAAAATTAGAATGCAAACGTCAGGGTGAAGATGAGAAAAGCACTTTATTTTAGTGAGAAAAATACAATGTCTAGTTGGTGCTGCAATACAAAACATCACTGTTTGAATAGCAATCCAAGTCTAAACTTGGCTGTCTGTGGCATTCACTATAATAATGGTGTTCTAAATTTGAACAGATGTCTTCATGTTGTGTTAATATTTGAATTGCTATTGTGGACAAAAGTCAATATTACTTTGTAAACACCCTTTTTAAAGTGGCTTGAAGTCCATTGGTTGCATAGTCTGACTATAAATTTAGTTCAATGGTTTCATAACCCGGTTCCAGGATCCAACCTCTCTCTCTTTTTGGAAACTGATGGAACATCATTCATGAAAAGAAGATATCGATGATCATCTCAGATACCAGGGTCACGATTGGCAATTTTACTACCTCAGCCTCCCAAATGCTGAGATGTATTAGACATGCACCACCACACCCAACTTTTAATATTTCTTTGCTCCCACTACCAAAATAGTTCAGATTAAACTAATTTCCCTTATAGTTTTCCTCTGCAAACATCAGAACATTATTCAGGAATATCTTTGAATTGAGTTAATAGATCACTAATATTTCACTCAAGGAATTCC
This sequence comes from Zapus hudsonius, assembly GCA_004024765.1. Classification (NCBI taxonomy): domain Eukaryota; kingdom Metazoa; phylum Chordata; class Mammalia; order Rodentia; family Dipodidae; genus Zapus; species Zapus hudsonius. The sequence continues at coordinate 4,670 of PVHP010020118.1, read as the reverse complement.
AAGTAAAGTACTAGGATCATTAACTGATCTCCCAGAATTTAATCATGATGACACATTTTGTTTACATTAAGATAACGTAATGTTTTTACACAGCAGGGTGTAGGTAGCTGTGTGTCATACAATGAATGGAAGTTCTTCACCCCAGGATAATTCCATTCCTCATCAAGTATCAAGTATCAAGAGGGCAAACGATTCTTCCATGCTTTTCAAATTACTATAGGTTAGGATTATTTTCTAGAGGTACTTACCTTTTGTTGACTAGGAATGGTCACCACTGGATAGTAAATAGTCTTATTATTAAGCCTAATGTTGGGGTCACCTCTTGACCTTTCATTGAAGTTTTCTACCTTGTCTTCAAATTCCCTCATAATTTTCCTGTCCAGGTTTTTCTCACTTCATCTCTACTTTTCAATGCTTTAGTCATTTTGTTCTGCATTAAATTAGATTATTAAATTGCTTTTCCAGTTTTCATGTGATGCTGGAGGTCTCTGTATTTTGTGTTTCCAAATGGGATCCACCACTTGATGATGGTGTTTGTTGTGAAGTCCATGCTCATCCACGCGCACTTGAAGGGCTGATCCAAGCCAGTGTTCATCCATATGCACTCTAAGGGCTGATCCAAACGCCATCTGTGAGGCTGCTCATTCACAAGGCTTGGATTCTAACTCGGATTGGATCTCACAACTTGCAATTTGGCAGAAACATGAGAACCACTGCACACACTAATGCTTTGTTTTTATTTTAAACTAGATTTTGGAAATACACTGAGTCACTATATTCCCAGAAATGCTAAATATTTTATCTGAAGTATAATTGTAGATGTTGTTTGCTAGTTATTTATCCTTGATGAAATTCTAAACTAGTAAGAGATTTAAGCAGGAAATGATAACATTGTCACATGAAAATTGGTATTTTTCACTGGTTATGGTTGTGCATGTCTTTAATCACTGCACTCTGGAGGCTGCGGTAGGAGCATCCCTATGAATTTGAGGTTGGCCTTGGCTACAGAGTTATTTCCAGATCAGTTTGGGCTAGAGTGAGACACTATTTTTTTAAAAAATATTTTTCTTAATTCTATTTTTTCTATAATCCCATGATTTCCAGACTAGAAAGTAACTCTGTGCAGCTGGAGGCTGTAAGCGGATTTGTGGACAGCTTGGTTACTGTTACAGTTAGCTTCTGATTGCTGGGCAAACATCCCACCAGAAGTAGCATGAAGGAAAGGGTGTGTTTCAGGCATGCAGAGCCCAGAGGAAGTTCCATCAGGACAGAAGAAGCTGGCTACTTCCATAGATCAAAGCGGAGAAACCCTCCAGCGGCCAGCAGGCAGGACTCTTGCTCTTTACCCACCTTAGTACTGGACTACAAGATCTGCTCCCAGGGACATTCTCTTCCCAGGAGGGCTCTCTCATCATCATCATCATCATAAATGACTGAGTATATGGGCTGTTGTCATCAGCTTTCTCTTAGCTGTGACAAAGAATCCGACCAAAGGCAGCTGAGGGGAGGAGTGGGTTTATTTGGGCTTACAGACTCCCAGGGGAAGCTCCATGATGGCAGGGAAAACGATGGCATGAGCAGAGGGTGGACATCACCTCCGCCACAGCACTGCAAACAGCAGCAGGAAGGTGTGCCAAACACTGGCAAGAGAAAGCTGGCTTATAACCCCATAAGCCCGCCCCCAACAACACAGCTCCAACAATTACAAAACTGCCATCAGCTGGGGGTTGATCACTGAGAACACATAAGTTTATGGGGGACACCTGGATCAAATCAGCACAGGGTTTGCACATTCAGACCACCCCAATTACATTTTCTGATACTGCTCATCACCCCTGATAGGTGCTACCATACCAGGCTCTTGGCTATTGTTAGAGTTCAGATTCTAGCTCCTAAGTTTCTTAAATTTCCCACTTTGATTGACTCAACCTCTGTACATCAAAGCCCTTCATTTGAAACTTGAGAATGATGATAATATTGAGCATAAATCCCACCGGACAGTGCTGATACACACATTTTGGTAGAGTAAAGCACAGACATGCCCTGTGGGGTACATGCACGCTCACCTCCATGGTGGACCAGGCTGTGCAAATGTTAAGTGCTTTGCTTGGAGAGCAAATGGGCTCACAGATGGGCTGTGACCAACATAGTCATTTAATGGAATTCAAACCTCAGCTAAACATATTTTCATTGTCTTTAGGCTTTTCAATTTACTGTACTAGGCCTGGAAGTCTTGTAATTGCAATGTTGCTCATAGAGGAACCCTTGGGACCATCATGGTCTGGAGATGTCAAGTAGGCGTTGCTGTTTCTGAGCCTAACGACCTTCCTCACCATGCTGAGCTCCTAAGTCTGTGTGGGTCCCCCAGTGAGCAGCGTGGGCGCTGGCCCTCTTGTTCCAAGATCCACTTTTCTAGTGTTCTCTGGACTTCTTAACGGAAAGATTGTTAGAACAGATCAGTTGCTCGGCCGCATACATAGTTCGGTTTTGAATTTTTGATAAGACTCATTCTTGCAAGAATAGCTTAGCGATTGTGTCGTAAAGAAGATCATTTTAAGTGACTAACAAAATTAACAAGCTGTTTTACTGACACTAAATACTGTCCAGAATGCAAAGATTATATAAAGATATTACATAGGGTGGACAAGTTTTCAAGTTTCTCTCTCTTATTTTTAATACTTTATTTATTCATTTTCAAGCAGAGAGAGAGAGAGAGAGAGAGAGAGAGAGAGAGAGAGAGAGAGAGAGAGAGAGAGAGACCGCATCAGGGCCACCACCTTGTGGGTCTGGTTTACGTGGGTCCTGGGGAATTGAAACTGGGGCCTTAGGCACTGGAGGCAAGTGCCTTAACCGCTGAGCCATTTCTCCAGCCCCCCCCTCTCTCTCTTTTTTACGATAGTCTTGCAATGTAGCCCAGGCTGGTCTTAAATTTGTGATCACCTGCCTCTACCTTCCATGTCATCATTTCTGGTTATGATAAACAAATCTTGAGCTCAGAGGTTTCACATGAGATCTATAATTAATAATATTGTATTATATTTGGGTTCTTGATAAAAAGGTAAATTTGGGGTTTGCTTACACCAAGAAAGGAAAGAGTAGTCATATGACTTGTCGGTTCTGTCAGTTATTATGATTATAGAAATAATTTTTCTATAAATCTATAGTAAAATAGAATCTACACATGAAATATATGCAATGTGACTATTAAAATGAAGCAGATGCTGGGTGTGGTGGCTCTTGTCTTTAATCCCAGCACTCAGGAGGCAGAGGTAGGAGGATCTCCTTGAGTTCAAGGTCACCCTAAGACTACAGAGTGAATTCCAGGTCAGCCTGGGGTACAGCGAGTCTCTACCTCAAAACAAAAGAAAAACAAAAGAAGAAAAGAAGCAGATGGTCCCCTGTGAGGAAAATGAACATCATTATTTCCTTGCCAGCACTTCCTCAGTAGAGCAGGCTAGACCTCGTCTCAATACAGCAGGCTAGATCTATCCTGGTCCTTCCCTTAGGAAGTGCTGTGTTTACTTGGGCCTTTCTTTGTTTTCCCCTCTGGAATTCAAATACCTCAGCAATTCAATGCTGTCCTAAAATGTTAGCAACTTACTGGTAGCTTAATAGCTAATGCTGTCAGATGAAATATAACGCAATATTTGGATATACTTAGGCTAAATATTATTCATTGCTTGTGTAAAATGTCTGCATATTTATTTTACAAATGTAGCAACTCCAGTAATGACATAAATGCTCACTTATAGGACTTCTAAAAGCAGATTTTACCTAATTAATAAACAGGTATGAGGTACTAAAGTAAGCATTAAATACAAATATATACTTATATGCAAGCATGCAAATGGAGACAGACAATATAGTTTATTCAATATGCTGCTCACCAAATTTACTTGATTATGGTAATTAAAAATTGATGATGTGTTTGGAAGGAGAATAGAGATAAGTAGAGTGTCTTTATTTTTGCATATCATGTAGTTAACAGTTTGTGTATAATGCAAAAATGAATCCTAAATAGACCTTATAATTACATTTGCATGCCATAGACCTCACCATTGCACTACATTATGTGGAATCTCATGTCCAAAGAGTACAACAAAAATACATTTTTAAAAGTGGGGTTGGAGAGATGGCTCAGCAGTTCAGGTGCTTGCTTGCAAAGCTTAAAGATCCGGGTTTAATTCCCCAACAGCCTTGTAAAACCAGATGCACAGAGTGGCCTATGCTTCTGGAGTTCCTTTGCAGTGGATCCAGGCCCTGGTACATTCTCACTCACTCTCTCTCTCTCTCTCTTTCTCTCTCTCTCTCTCTCTCTCTGTCACTCTTATCTTTGTCTGCTTGCAAATAAATGAATTACAATAAATATTGTTTTAAAGTGAAAGGTTAAATGAGGCAGAATGAAAGTGATTGGGAGGAAGGGAGAGGATCGAAGGAGTGGAGGAGCCAGAGACAGAGAGAAAATACCCAGTCCAAGCACAAGGGAGTGTGAGGCCAGGAACAGACTGTCCCTGAGATGGAGCGAGGTGCCGCCCACCCTGAAGGCACCCTGCTCATCCTGAAGGCACCCACCCATCCCAAAGACACCCATCCACCCTGAAGGCACCCATCCACCCTGAAGACATCCATCCACCCTGAAGACACCCACCCACCCTGAAGACACCCATCCA
>PVHP010020117.1:8631-31131 GCA_004024765.1 Zapus hudsonius | reverse complement strand
GCAAGCCACAAAGAAATTAGACTTATGGTCCCTGCCTCCAGTACTTGTGGTTCATCTCAAGCGATTTTCATACAGTCGATACACGAGAGACAAGTTAGATACTTTAGTTGATTTTCCTATCAATGACTTGGATATGTCAGAATTCCTAATTAATCCAAATGCAGGTCCTTGCCGCTATAATTTGATTGCTGTTTCCAACCACTATGGAGGGATGGGAGGAGGACATTATACTGCTTTTGCAAAAAATAAAGATGATGGAAAATGGTACTATTTTGATGACAGCAGTGTCTCCACTGCATCTGAAGACCAAATTGTGTCCAAAGCAGCATATGTATTCTTCTACCAGAGACAAGGCACTTTCAGTGGAACGGCCTTTTTTCCTCTTGATCGAGAAACTAAAGGTACTTCAGCTGCCACTGGCATCCCCGTAGAAAGTGATGAAGAGAGCAATGATAAAGACAATGACATAGAGAATGAGAACTGTATGCACACTAATTAATGAAAGTACTAGAACCCATAAAAGAGACTTTCCTGATGGTGGTATCTTTGGAGATGAAGTTACCCACCACATTAAAACAAAAGTCTGAGATGGGGAGTTTCAGATAACTGAATGTAAATCCTTGATCAGATTTTAACTTGTGCAGTACTTGAAGTGAAACACAATGAAAACTTTAACAGAAATTGTCGCTTAATACATTTACAGTCTTGTATTTACAAGCTAAATATTTTTGGAAATCACAAATAAATCCCTTTTAAGTTTGAAAATAAAAAGATCCCATAAATAAGCCAGGCAGAATGGCACATGCCTTTAATCTTAGCACTCAGGAGGCTGAGGTAGTAGGATTACTGTGAGTGTGAGGCCAGCCTGGACTAGAGTAGAACCTGCCTCAAAAAACAAACTAGGGGCTGGGGAGATGGCTCAGCGGTTAAGGTGCTTGCCTGCAAAGCCTAACAATGTGGGTTTGATTCCCCAGTACCCATGTAAGGATAGACGCCAAAGTGGCACATGCATCTGGAGTTCATTTGCAGAGGCTGGAGGCTCTGACATGCCCATTCTCTCTGTCTCTTTGCTCTCCAACTCTCTCTGCTTGCAAATAAAAAAAAATAAAAATATTTTAAACTAAAAATATAATTAAAAATCAATTTTAAAAGGTTCTCTAAATAAATCCAAAAATTGGGCCACTGGGCATGGTCACACATACACCTTTAATCCCAGCACTCAGGAGGCAGAAACTACCCTGGGACTACATAGTGAATTCCAGGTCACCCTGAGCTAGAGCAAGACCCTACCTCAAAAAAAAAAAAAAAAAAAAGGGACAGTACTGTGCTGCTACTGCCACCCAAGAATTCCAGTCCTCTAGAAATCCAAAGCTAAAGGAAGTCACAACCAACTCAGCAAGGGAACAAAGAGCAGCTCTACAGATCTCATCCTGCCATGAGTACAGCGTGCCAGAACCTGTTCCTTCACCGCACATCTGAGTCCTGCCAGAAGTCATTTCAAACTCCACAGCCCGGACAAGAGTGGGCTAAGTTAGGGCCCAACATCACACTGCTCATGTACTGACTGCTCAAGGAGTGAATGTGTGGAGCAATTTTATATGTATATATCTAGATAATTGTTACAATAATCTCAAAAGCTAATTAATAATCACCGAAACTTTTAGATTCCTAAAAAAGTTAGCAAAGTAGAAAAGTACTTAATAATATTTCAAAACATCAAAGGAGTCAGGTATAATATTATGAACATGACTGAGGTCCCATAAACCCATCCCCCTCCTCTCCTCTCCTTTATGAATATGAATGGGGTCCCATCAACCCTTCCCCCTCCTCTCCTCTCCTTTATGAACATGACTGAAGTCCCACCAATCTTTCCCCTCCTCTCCCCTCCCCTTATGAACATGACTGAGGTCCCATCAACCCTTCCCCCTCCTCTCTCCTCTCTTTGATCTGCATGGCACTGACATCTGACTCACGGGGGGGGGCAGGGGGGGGACGGGGGACGGACGGACGTCGGACGGACGGTCGGACGGACACGGACATGGGGCCAGACAGGGTGGAACATGCTTGTAATTCTAGCATTGGGAGCTGAGGCAGGAGGATCTTGAGATTAAGATCAGCCTGGGCTGTATATGAATTTGAAGCCAGCCTAAATTACACAAGGAGACAGAAAGGGAGAGAGGAAGAAGAGAAGAAGAGAAGAAGAGAGAGGAGGGTCTGTTCACCCCAAAATCAATGCTTCTCTCAATATCATTACGGTCATGGGACAAAGTATTCAACAGTACAGACAGACCAGAAACATCTGCTTCCCGACATACCTCTTTCTTCCCATCACCATCAAAGTCACACAAGGCCAAGGAGTGAACATTGTCTCCGGTAACCTGAGATAAAACCCAAGTCATTAATATACCACCTTTCTGCATTGAATCAAAACATATTAGCAGCTGGGCGTGGTGGCGCACACCTTTAATCCCAGCACTCAGGAGCAGAGGTAGGAGAATTGCCGTGAGTTCAAGGCCACCCTGAGACTACATAGTGAATTCCAGGTCAGCCTGGACTAGAGCGAAACCCTACCTCGAAACCCCCCCCCAAAAAAATATATATTAGCATCATTATGGAGGGGATTATACAATTCACCAATGGCTTATTAATATCTCCCATAGTTTTCTTTTTTTTAAATATTTTATTTATTCATTTTTCAAGCAGAGAGATACAGAGACAGAGAGAGAGAGAGAGAGAGAGAGAGAGAGAGAGAGGGAACACCAGGGCCACCACCTGTGGGTCTGGCTTACGTGGGTACTGGGGAATTGAACCTGGGGCCTTAGGCACTGGAGACAAGTGCCTTATCCGCTGAGCCATCTCTCCAGCCCTCACCCATAGTTTTCTTAATGTACAACATTATAAATATTAGTATCTTTTTATTAAGCAGTGGTTTAAAACTTTCTAAAGAAAATTCAAAGTAAAAATGCTTAATAGTACCAAAATGTTTAGACTTCATACCGTCCAAAAGAGATCATTCCCTTCATGATCAAAACCCTGCAAGGCACAGTTTCCACCAATAATTGCAAGAGGAGGGGCAATGTCTCCCAATGTCCCCAGCACAATGGCATTTGCACCATCTGCTACCTAAAAAGACAAAAAGACACATGATTACACTGGAGGTCATGCATATCTGTATTTTAACTAGAAACCCAGATACTTCTGCCACCATCTGTCTCCTGAGAAGAACACACTGTGGCCTTGCTAAGGATGGGATGAGAGCTCAAGCACACTCAATGCCCTGGAACTCATATTAAGCTGCTATAATATGCCATTTTGATAATTCAAGGCTCCTCATGAATGTCAGGTTGTGGGGTAAATACAGAGAATCCAGATGTCTGCCTTTAAACATCCACATTTTGAAATTTAACTATTCAAAATAGAAATCATTTTTATACTATTACACAGTTCTCTAACAATTCTTTAATTTAAAAATTTATTTATTTATTTATTTATTTAAGAGAAATTGAGAGAGAAAAATTGGTAGATAGAGAATTAATGCGCCAGGGCCTCCATTCACTGCAAACGAACTCCAAACACATGTGCCACTTTGTGCAGGATCCAAGTTCGAGCCCCCAGTACCCATGTAAAGCCAAATGCACAAGGTGACACATGTGGCTGGAGTTTGTTTGCAGTAGCTGGAGGCCCTGGCATGCCCATTCTATCTGCCTCTTTTTCTCACTCTCTTTTAAATTTAAAAAAAAAAAAGGACAAGGGCTGGGGATGAGCTCAGTGGAGCACTTGTCTAAGTGAATGCCCAAGGCCCTAGGTTCAATCCCAATACTCCCAGTAAACAAAAACTATTGTGTCTATCCAAAAGGGGGGGGCATTAATGGGTAATGAGAAATTTATGGTGAGGAGGTATACTTGCCTCTCTGTAGAACAAATCTGAATTATTATAAACATTATAAGCCAAAAGATTCATCTGTGTTCCCACTAAAAGCACATCGTAGCCAAGCTCAGGGTTCAGTATTCCTGCAGTCAAGCAGCTGACCGTCTGGTTAATGTTGAGGAGAGACACATCAGACTCCAGGGGGCTCTGGTAGACTCTGGGTGCACTGACATTCTGGCTTCGTGTATGAGGATTATGAATAAAAACCTAAAACAAAAAGTTACAACTTCTTCAAATAACAAAATGCCAAATTACACTTTTACATTTTTTATTTACTTTGTCAAATATTTTTACTTAGTTATTTGAGAGACAGAAAGAAAGAGGTAGAGAGAGAGAGAATGGGCACACCAGGGCCTCCTGTCACTGCAAACGAACTCCAGCTGCATGCACCACTGTTTGTATCCAGCTTTACATGGGTACTGGGGAATCAAACCTGGGTCATTAAGCTTTGCAGGCAAGTGCCTTAATCACTGAACCATCTCTCCAGCCCAACATTTTACATTTGTTAATGTAACAGGATTATTAACAGATGTCAAATTAAGTCATTTTATTCTTTGTTTTTCTTTTTAGTATTGTCTTTATACATTTGTAAGGAAAGAGGGACCTAGAGTATGGACATGTGTGGCTTTCTCACTGCTGCAAACAAACTCCAGATACATTTGCTATTTTGTGCAGCTGGCTTCACGGAAGTGTATGTAAGTACTGGGGAATGGAACCTGGGCACAGGCTTTGCAAGCAAGTTCCTTTAACCACTGAGCCATCTCCCCAACCCTATTTTATTTTTGTTTTTAAATATATATATATATATATATTTTTTTTTTTTTGGTTTTTCGAGGTAGGGTCTCACTCTAGTCCAGGCTGACCTGGAATTCACTATGTAGTCTCAGGGTGGCCTTGAACTCACGGCGATCCTCCTACCTCTGCCTCCCGAGTGCTGGGACTAAAGGTGTGCGCCACCACGCCCGGCTTTTTTTTTTTAACTTTTTATTTAATATTTTATTTATTCGTTTTCAAGCAGAGAGATAGATAGGTAGATGGAGAGAGAGAGAGCGCGCGCACCTTAAAAATATTTTAATTATTTATTTTCAAGCAGAGAGACACAGAGAAAGAGAGAGAGAGAAAGAGAATGGGTGTGCCAGGGCCTCTACTGCAAACAAGCACCACTTTGAATATCTGGCTTTACATGGGTACTGAGGGATCAAATCTGGGTTATCAGGCTTTGACGGCAAGCGCCCTTACCATTGAGCTACATCTCGGCACCGCCCCCTTTTTTTTTCTGAAGTAGGGTCTCACTTTCCTCAGGCTGATCTAAAACTCATTCTGTAGCCCCAGTCCAGCCTCAAATTCAAGATGATCTCCTTACCTCAACCTCCCAAGTGCTGGGATTAAAGGCTTGTACCACCATGTCTGGCTAAGAAGTCATTTAATCTATGAAACTTAAGATCCTCATTCATACACAACTGTGTGTGTGGCCAAAGTTGTCATTTTCAATTATGGAAATCCAGTGGTTCTACCTCTGTAAGAAGGTAATGAGCAAAATCTAGTTGTGGCTTACCAGGCAGTGTGCTTGCCATCCACCAGCAGGGTGTTAAAGTACTCCTACCCATCAGCCTTTTCTTGCAGCTACTCCAGCTTCGTAAGTGCTACATGGCAAGATGACCACAGAAAACAGAAGCAGCATTTTTTAATGGCTTTTACCCAGAGCTGGGAAGATGGATCCACAGTTATAGGCACTTATTTGTAAAGCCTGCTGGGACTGGGTTCAATTCCCTGGCCACCCACATAAGTCAGATGCACAAAGTGGTATAAGCATCTAGTGTTCCTTTGCAAGAGGCCCTGTTGTGCCCTCTCCCCCCACACCACACACACACACACACTTGGGAACAAATGAATTTTTTCAAAGCCCTGATACTCTTATCATTTATGCAAGCCCTTAATAACTTCATTTCCTAACCCTTAAAGTATTCTACTAGCTAATGTGTTGAAATATGTCCTACCAGTTGCCTGAAGATTTATCCATAGTCTACACCAGTATGATCAAGAATTAAAATTATCCCAGAAACTGGGCGTGGTGGCACACACCGTTAATCCCAGCACTTAGGAGGCAGAGGTAGGAGGATTGCAGTGAGTTCAAGGCCATCCTGAGACTACATAGTGAATTCCAGGTCAGCCTGGACTAGAGCGAGACCCTACCTCGAAAAAACCAAAAAAATAAAAAAATAAAATTAGCCCAAAGATAATAGTTTCAATGATAACACTCATCTCAGGGATGTGGCCATGATTCATCTGCCCTGTGCTGGGCTCCATCTGTGGAAACGATGCTTAGATTACAAAAGGCACTATCAAGTGAGGTGGTAGTGCTCCCAGGATGGGGAACCAGGTTGAGAGTGGAGTGTCTTTGAGTACTAGAATGACTGGTGCCCTCCAAAGGGTCCCAGTACAAGAAGGGATTCACTGGATAGCTGTGTTATTTCACATGGGCACCACTTTTTATGTCTGCCTTTACGAGTGTACTGGGGAATTGACCTGGGCCAGCAGGCTTTGCAAGAAAGCACCTTTAACCCATGAGCCTGAACAAAACAGTATTTACAGGTCTTCTGAGAATTACATATGCTGAGATAGAACAGATGCTGAAATGGCTCATGGGACCCAACATCTGAAATGGAAAAAGTGACTTTTTTACCAAGAGCAACAAGAATCCCAGAAGTCATACTTCTCCCATTCCCTTCTGCCTCTCTCCACACAGAAATAGTCCCCAGGGAGTCCTACCTGTCCCATGCAGGAAAAAAGTCAAGCACAGTCATGTGACAAAGAGACCACTCCCTGTACCTATTTTTCAGACTCTTTCCAAAAGATTGGCTGGAGCTGACATAAATAAATGAATGCATAACTGGATGTGGTGGCACACGCTTTTAATCTCTGCACTTGGGAGGCTGAGGCAGGAGGAGCACTGAGTTCAAGGTCAGCCTGGATTACAGTAAGACCTTACCTCAAAAAAACAAAAATAAATATAAATGAATAAAGGAATACATAAATACATAAAGGTCCTGCTTCTAGAGATGCAGGCACCAGGGTCAGAGAAAGCCAAAGCCTGGCTGACCTGGGGGTTTGTGTTCTTCTGTGTCCTGTGTGCAGCGTTGAGGATGGAACTCGAGCCTGCGTTGCTAATCAAGTTCTCCGCCAGTGAGCTACATCCCCAGCCCTCTACTTTTTGAGACAGAGTCTTCCTATATATGTACCCCTGACAGGCCTTGGGACTTGGAATCATTATGTCTCACCTCGCAGGAAGCTGAGATCACAGGCCTGTGCCACCAAGCCCAGATGGAATGTCTGGGTTTTTGTTGTTGCTTTGAGGCAGGGACATGTATGTCCCAGGCCGGCTTCAAGCACAAGGTGGTCCTCCTGCCTCCAACTCCCACGCGTACAGGCATATGCTGCCATGTTCAGCTGGATGTGGTTTTTTACAGAATATATTTATGTGTTTAATGTCAATCATGGGTAACAAAAACTAGGTCAGGGGCTGGAGAGATGGCTTAGCAATTAAGGCATTTGCCTGCAAAGCCTAACAACACAGGTTCAATTGGCCAGTACCCATGTAAAGCCAGTGTTTGTCATGTGCTCCTGCTGCCCGTCCACCTGAGGTTGGCCAAGAAGTGATGTCCAGCCTCTGCTCATGACACACTTTTCCCTGCCATCATGGAGCTTCCCCTCAAGTCTGTAAACCAGAATAAACCCTTTCTTCCACAAGCTGCTTTTGGTCGGGTTCTTTCTGCCAGCAACAAGAAAGCTGACAGTTAAAATTGGTACCCAGGAGTGGAGTTGGTACTGCCTGAGTAGGTGTGTATGCATGTTTCCATATATGTGGATGTACGTGTGCCCATGCATGTTAAATTCCAGAGATGGGTGACCCCGGGGCGCCAGGCACGGGTCACCATGCGGGGGCCAGAGGTGGATGTCAAGTGGCATCCTTAATCTCTCTCCCCCTTGTTTTCTGAGACAGCTCTGTTACTGAACCTGGAGCTCACGGAATCAGCCAGGCTAGCAGGCCGTGAAGATGCTCTCGTGGCCACCTCGCAGACACCGGGATTAGACATGGGTCACCTTGACATAGGTGCTGGGATCTGAGCACATGTATCTCCCCGGTCCTGAGTCTCAGCGCCTGACAGCTCACCCAGCACCTAGCACACTGCAACCACCTGGTGAATACTTAAGTTACAGGGAAAGACCTGAGTGTATGTTAATGGAGACCCAAAGTACAATACGAATTTAATTGAAGGCTGTTTGTAGTCATATTATTATTAATTATTATTATTCATCTTCCCCTGCAAAGAGGCGGTGTGAGCGAAAGCAATTTCCTAAGACAAGCAGATGCGCAGAGCAGGGATGGGGGAGGGGATCGGCTATGACTGCTAATCCCAGGCAAGCCCTCCCCTTCTCCAGCCTTCTCGAACCTTCTCTCCCCTTAAGCGCCTGACCTGTCCAAGGATTCCAACTCTGTCCCAAACTAAGAATGTGACCGGAAGGAACCGTCCAGGACTCAAGCACCTCTGGGAGAAGCCTGGTGATGGCGAGGGTGGTTGCCAGGCAACCCGGGCTGGGGGCGGGGCCGGCGGTTACCTTGCCCGTCTGGGTGGCGGCCGCCAGACACGGGTGGGTCCCGTCGTAGCGCCCCACGGCCACCATGCCGGGGCTGATTTTGTGGCGCAGCTTCAGGGTGAACACGGGCAGCAGCATGACGGCGACGGCCCGGGGAGGAAGGCTGAAACCCGAGACCGGAGTCGCCAGCCACGGCCACTTCCGGCCCAGCGCTCAGCCCACCGGCCCTTCTGCGGCTGCGCGGGCCCCGCCCACTTCTCGCGGCTGCGCAGTGGCGAAACTGTAGTTGGAGACGTCGAAAGAAATCCCCCTTCTGAGCAATCCATCCAAGTTACGGTGCGCCCTTGTGACCGATGGTTTTTGTTTGTTTGTTTTTTTGTTTTTCGAGGTAGGTCTCGCTGTAGCCCAGGCTGACCTGGAATTCACTGGAGTCTCAGGGTGGCCTTGAACTCATGGTGATCCTCTTACCTCTGCCTCCCGAGTGCTGGGATTAAGTGGAAAACACTATACAGAAGATTAAGAGAAGGGAGAGACAATGGAAGTTGGAGGGAATACAATTTTAAGTAAGGTAATAAGATGGTAAGAAGAGACTGCCCGGAGACATTTGCTTGAATAAGTGAAGACTTAAGCAAGGAAGACAGACTCTAGGGGAAAGGTCCCGCAGAGGAAATACAGGCACAAAAGCCTCAAGGGTTCATCTAGCTTCCTTTTGGAAGTAGGTATTTAGGGGTGAGTGAAAAGATGAATAACCACCACCATAGGAGACTGAGGAGTGGCCAGGGAGGACAGAGACCCGGAAGAGTGGATTCCTGGAAGCCAGGAGAAAAGAGGGATGCTAGGAAGCAAAGAACAGCTGCAGGTACTGCAGAAGTCTTGAAAGATGAGTTCTACAATTCATTGATGGGCTGGAGAGATGGCTCATCAGTTAAGGCGCAAGCCATAGCCCTGCATAGGACCCCACAAATTGACTATGTCTGAGTTCCACCAACAACTTTCTACTCCATCCCGATCCTTCATCTGCCTCTATAGAACCCCAAACACCTGGAGCATCTCCCTGGTGGTCCTGTCATGGAAATTACCCTGGATCTGTCCTGCTTCAGAATGGACTTCGCTTTCAGATATCCTTCTCTTCAGCTGCATGTCCACAAAGCCCTCACTTCACTGAGGTCACTGCACTGTGCTAACTGCAGGCCACAGCTTGACAGGTCACCTCTTCCAGATGCACCTGGAAAGGAGTGAATATCTAGGAAGCATTTGGGGCTCTTCTTTTTTTTTTTCTGGCAAACATTTGTTGAGAGCCTCCTTGTTCCTAACAAGGATATATTAGTGAGCAAGAAAGACAGGTTCTGTCTCCACATGGATCTTTCATCCTATAGAAGTTAGGAAATAGCAGGCATTCTCATGAAAACAAGACCATTTTATCTGATCATAGGCCCATGTGCTGGGGCCCTGGGAAGGCCTCTCAGAAGAACACATGACATCCCAACTAGAGCCTTGTGATACGGAACTGGAAGCTATTAGAAGACAGAAGGGCATTCCGGAGAGAAGGACCAGCAAGAGCAAAGAGTCAGGATAGATAAGCTTGAAAATTGGAAGACAATATTGTTAGCTAGAAGCCAAGATGAGTGACAGCAAGGGCCAAGCCACCTAGCACGAATGGGCCACACCAAGGACCACACCTGTTGGGTTTCCATGTAAGGTGGTCTTGGATTCCATCCACCAAACCCCACTTCCTTTATGCACTTCCTCAGTGGCCTGTGACTAGGCAGTTGCTCTTCCTGGCAGGGCATTACAGTCATCAGAAAAGCATTACTAGTGTTTATTGGACATTATCATCTCATCTCACCATCATCATCTCTCCTCTTTACAAGTCTTCATTGGTTTTCTATCTTCAACCAATGTCCAACTGATGATGTGAAGATCTCCAAATGCAGACCACCACTAATCTGTCACCTCACCTTCTGCTGCTTCTTGCTTCCTACTTGATCCCTTCTGGGATGCTGTTTCTAGTTTCTCTGCTTACATCATGCCCTCTGCCTGGATGCCCTTCCCTTCACTCATAACCCTTCCATCTTCAGGACTTTAGGGAGTCATTTCTGGTGGCCTCTGTCACTGCTGTTCCCACACTCAGGACCTAGCCACATCTCTGTGCCTCCTTCAGCAGAGGTCTCTTGCTGTGTTGAGGGTAGTTGAGTTTCTGGAGCTCAGTTCTCTCTTTTGAGGATCAGCAAAACCTCCAGAGGTTTGGTCAGGAGACCATCCTTTCTGTCAACACTGGTGGGGACAGGGCACTTAGAGCTTTCCTCTGACAGGAATGGCCCCCTCCTGCCAACACTCATATAACCTCTGCCTCCTGTGACCACTCCAAGTGTCAGTGGCCCTTCTGAGGAGACACTTGTCATCCCGCATCAGGGAGAGCTGGGATCCCGAGGACCTAGGATGTGTGAGAGAGACAGAGTGGCAGTCAGTGAGCTGTAGAAAGGCAGCATTACATATCAGGTCAGCCCATGAGCTTTGACCACTCGCAGGCCTGCTCCACATTCTTCCTCCATCAGTCACTAGCTGTGACTTGGGTTCCTTATTTAGTCCTAACACATTTACTGAGGCTTTCTCTCTGTTGGGCACTTGCCACACACTAAGTCACTGATGTGCATGGTCTCTGGAAGGGAAATACTGCCATCATTCCATGCAAGTGAGGATATAGAGTAGCTAGGCCAAAGTCACACAGCTGGTAAACTGCAGGGTCGGGATGGCAAACCCAACTGGATGAGCTCCTAAGGGCTGCTATGAACTTTGGTTGATCACTAGTGTCCTCTTCAAGAAAAGAGAAGTGGGTTGGAGAGATGGCTAAGCAGTTAAGGCACTTGCCTGCAAAGACAAATGACCTGAGTTCAATTTCCAAATACCCATGTCAAGCAAAATGCACCAAGTGGCACATGCTCTAGAGTTTATTTGCAGTGGTTAGAGGCCTTGGTGTGCCAATTCTCTCCCCCCCCTCTGTGTCTCTCTCCCTCCCTCCCTCTCTTCCTCCCTCTCTGTCCTCTTGTAAATAAATAAAATTAAATAAATTGTCTGGAGAGATGGCTCAGCAGTTGAGGTGTTTGGCTGCAAAGCCTAATGACTGGGGTTCAGTTCTCCAGGGCCCACGTAAAGAGATGCACAAAGTAGCACATGTATCTGGAGTTCATTTGCAGTGGCTAGAGGCTCTGGCATGCCCATTCTCATTCTCTCTCTCTCTCTCTCTCTCTCTCTCTCTCTCTCTCTCTCTCTCTCTCTCTCTCTCTCTCTCTCCCTCCCTTCCTCCCTCCTTGCAAATAAATACAACAATAAGAATGGTCACTAGTATTAGCTCCAGGAGAATAGGCTACCTGTGACTGGCTAGGATCCATATGGCAGTAAGTTCAATGTCTTTTTTCTTAGCAGGTGGTATTGGACAGTTTATTTCATCCCTAGATTTGAAAGCCAACCTAGCTAGTCAAGTTTTACTGGGCTAGATCAGGACCTAAATTTTCTATCTCGATTAGTGGGGAAGAGAAGCAGGCCTTGGGCCATGCCTGCTGTTGGCCATATCCTATCTTCTTCCTCACCTTGAGTTTGCACAGCTCCTATTAGAGGGTGTATAGGTCTAAAAGAAACAAAGATCTGGGCACTTGGGATTTAGGAGGCCTACCATAGTAACAGTGATTTCCCAAAAGTGAGCAAGGCCAGAGAAAGATGTTTTTATATCAGCTTGAAAAAGACTTGGTCTTTAGGTTTGTTTTATTTTTTTTGAGTCAGGGTCTCACTATACAATCCTGACAGACTTGATACCACATAGCCCAGGCTGACCTCAAACTCATAGCAATCCTCCTACTCCAGCCTCTTCTTTTTTAAAAAATATTTTATTTATTCATTTTCAAGCAGAGAGAGGAGAGAGAGAGAGAGAGAGAGAGAGAGAGAGAGAGAGAGAGAGAGAGAGAGAGATTGAGAGAGCACCAGGGCCACCGCCTTGTGGTTCTGGCTTACATGGGTCCTGGGGAATTGAACCCAGGGCCTTAGGCACTGTAGGCAAGTGCCTTAACCACTGAGCCATCTCTCCAGCCCTCCAGCCCCTTCTTAAAATGCCATAGTGTGAAGGTGGAGGCTACCTGTAGATGCTTCTCTTCCCACTCCTGGTGCCCCAGAGCCTGTCTTTAAAGGAATGCAGTTTTGTGTTTCCTAAAATTCTTTAGGATGAGTAGCCATTAGAACCCCAACCCAGTCCATAGAAGGTTGGGGACCAGGAGACTACTGGAGTAGAGCAGGTCACCCAGGGCCATCTCTGTGGGGCATTCACCTATCTCCCCTTCAGTAGCATCCTCCTTGGTGTCCCAGCCTTTGGTCTCCCTCGAACCTCTGTGATATGTCTGCTGTGGGCCATGGGATGAGGCTGACCATGCTGGTCTTCTGTTCTCAGCTCATTTCACACATGTCATACATGATTCATAGTATTGGTCACATGTGAAAACAGCTTCCTTCTGGACAGTAGACGGGGCTGGGGGAGCTATCTATAAGAATAATAGTTTAACATTTATTGAACATTCACTGTGCACTGGACTGCTAAATTCTTTTTATTTTTAAGGGTTTTTTTGGTGTGTGTGTGTGTGTGTGTGTGTGTGTGTGTGTGTGTGTGTGTGTGTGTTATATGTTTGCCCTTGCAGGGCCCCATATGCTGGCCTGCAGCAAGGGTCACGTACCTGCAGGGACAGGGTCGAATATCAGGTGTCCTGATGTTCTTGTTTTGAACCAGACTCTCTTTTTACTGATTCCAGAGCTTGTGTGGCTCCAAACACTCTCTGCTCCCTTGGGCACTGGGGTTACAGGTACCACATGGCTATGCCCAAGTGTTTTACATGGCCTCTGGAGACTTGAATTCTGGCAATGTCACATCCCTCAGACCCTCATGCTTGCACAGGAAGTTCACCTAACCCCTGAGCTATCTCTCTAGCTCTGGACTTTCAAGTAATCCTCAACCCATAAAGTAATATTACTACCTTTATAGTACTTGAGTTTGCACAGCAGCCCCACTAGAGGGTGTACGAGTGTAAACAAAAATTTAAAAACCCACTAAAGTCAACCCTAGATTTAGCCTCTGCACATACCTTCTAAGAACTGAAGCTGGTGTTAGATGTTCCCACCCTCCACCTCAGACCTAATGGTGCAGAGAAGCAGGTGGGAGTTCCCAATCTCCAGTCTCTTGTGGTTGCTGACAATAATGTTGCCCAAACTTCTGGTGGTCTTCTGTTATGGGAGATTCTCCAACACTTCTGTGGGCTTAAAATTCCCTGGAAGGTCAAATAACCCAGTGCCCAGAGCCTCATATCCTTTCAAGCATCACATGATCCTCCTCTAAGGACTTCTGCACCATTCCTATGTGAGCTCATAGGCCACAATGTTAAGGTGCTTATAGCATAAGTCTGAATAATTTAAGAGATGCTGGAAACTGGACTAAGAAAGCAGCACATTAAAGTTGAATTACAGAACTACAAATCTTTAATACATCCAGAGTAATTGAACTTGTGTTGCTGGATTCACATTCTCCATTTGTCTCTCCAGATCCATTACCCACCTCCTCTGTGCCCAGAAGGCTGACATCTGCAGATGTGGTCTCACTGGCTCCCTTGCTCTGCTGTGGGAGGAGGAAGGTCAGGCTGTTGGTTCCTGCCTTGCTGCTGAGCGTGACTTTGGCATTCCTCTACAAGAGCCCTAGCTCCCAGCAGGCATGTCCTCAGCCTAAGTGGCAACTTTCACTGGCCTCCATGATGCCACCCCCAGCTCTCCTTCCTTCAGACCCAAAGCAGTAGATTTCTACTGTGACAGTCTCCAGGCACCTCAGCTCTCTTGGGTACCCCTTATCCTGAACACACCACTGTAAAAAATCCCTTTGCTAATCTGTCATCCTGTTGAGATGGAGCAGAGTATTCCACCCAAAACATGCTGCTGTGGCATGAGAATCATTTTGAGCAGAAGGCAACTGAAAAAAATATATAGAAGAGAAGCTTTCTGGCCAAGTGTGGTGGCTCATGCTTGTAGTCCCAAGATTTAGAAGTTGGATTGCCATGAATATGAGACTAGCCTGGTCTACATAATGAGTTTAGGACAGCTTGGGATACAGAGTGAGACCTTGTCTCAAAAAAAATTAAGGAAGGACAGAGGAAAGGAAGGAAGGAAAGAAGGAAGAGGAAGAGAGGCAAAGGAAGGTAAACAAGCTTTCTGGTAGGCTATGGTGGCACATGCCTATAATACCAACACTTAGGAAGCATATGCAGGAGGATTGTCACAAGTTCAAGGCCAGCCTGATATAAATAGCAACTTTTAAGCCAGTTAGGGTTATAGAATATAACCCTGTCTCAAGAAACAAAAAAAAATTAAATGGAAAGAAAGAAAGACAAAAGAAGGAAGGCCCTGAGTTCAACCCTCAATACAAGAATACAGCAAGAAAGAAAGAAAGAAAAAGAAAGAGAGAAAAAGGAAGGAAGAAGGAAGGAAAGAAGGAAGAATGAGACTAAATATACAAAAGCATTCCTCTTGTACTCTCAACTAGGAACAGGAAAGTTGAGGTCAGGACTGGAGTGGTGGTATACACCTACAGCTCTCAGAAGGATGAAGCAACATAAGTTGTCAAAAAAATAAGAGCAGTCAGGCTAGGGAGATGGATAATTGCTTGCCGGCACACAGTTTATGAGTTCCTGAGTCACGATCCCCAGACCCCACATAAAAGCTATAAGCTGGGACAATCACCTCTGGCAAGATGGGAGGTAAGACAAGAGAATTTTCTGGAAGCAATGGAAGCTTGAGCCCGGCAACTGAATCAGTGAATAATGAACCACGAGAGAACCTGCCTCAAATGAGATGACAGGCAAAGACCGGAAAATTATCTTCTGACCTTCACACATACACGGTGGCCCATGGATGCCCACACTCGCACACACCTCACACAAACCCTCAACACACCACAGAACAAAACAAAACAAGACCCATTTTAGATCTAGATCATTATCAGCCTTTAACCATTGGCTTCCCACATACTTGCCTTTCCACACTTGGCTGCCCCTAGAGGCTTGGGGGACTTTGCCATCACCTGCATGTGATGTCTCCAAAATCAAGCTGTCTTTTGTTGACGATGCTATGTGGGTTGGAGTTCCAAGCCATGATTTTGGGAAGTACTCCCTCCCTCATAGTCCTCTCTCTTGTTATAAGGCCTCCAGAGAAGAGCTCCAACGGAGAGGGAGTGTTGATTCTCGTCCCCCACAGTGTAAACACACTCCTCCTCTCATTCCTGCTCGACCCTGGCACATACTCAACCTGTGCTTTGATTTCCTTCAAGAAGACATCACTGTCCTGCAAGGGCCATGGGGCTGCAACGCACCTACACCTCTCTCCCAGTACGACATCATCTTCAGTCTTCTCCTCATCCTCTTTCCTGGACCAGATTCCTGAGTCACAACAGCCTCACAACTGATTGCTCCACTTTGCCTTCACACAGCAGCCAACTTCATTCATTCATTCACTCAACTTATTTATTTACTTATTTACTTCACTAGCACTGAGGAGTCAATGGAGACAATTGCATATGCTAGATGCTGAGCTATATCTCCAACCCTCTTTTTACTTTTTATTCTATGACAGGGTCTCACTAAGTTGCCCCGGCTGGTCTCAAACTTGTGATCCTCCTTCTTCAGCCTTCTGAGTAGGTGGACTTTCAGGCCTGGCTCAGATATCTTCATTCCAGAGTAATGATGAACTCTTCAACAAGATGTTACCATGGGAAGAGCCAGAGTAAAGGCACATGGGATTTCTTGGTATTATTTGTTCCAATTGCATGTTAACCTCAGCTAACTCAAAATAAGTTCAAGTTTTAAAAATTCCAAGGTAAGAACAGACAAGGGTGAGGAGAAGCCTAAAGGGCATTATGAGGAAAACAGAGAGCTGGGCACGGTGGTGCGTGCCTGGGATGCAGGAGGTGCAGGTAGGCTACATAGTGAGTTCAAGGCCAGCCTGGTCTTTATCACAAGAGCTTGTCTAAAAAATAATTTCTAACCTCACATTAACATTTTTATATTGATTATGTTTTTAAATGATTGTATTTTAAGTATATGGAGTTAAACAAAGTATAACATATACCTATGCATATATATGCTGCTCTCTCTATATATATGCATGTATATATATTACTGTGTGTAATGGTACATGCCTATAATCCTAGCACTTGAGAGGCTAAAGCAGGAGAATGACAAGTTCAAAGCTAGTCTACATAGCATATAGAGATCTTGTTTAAACAACAAATATTTTTTAAAATAAATTAATGAGAAAAGGCCACGTAGAAATTCTAAAAGTGGGCTGGAAGAAGGCTCAGCAGTTAAAGGTGCTTGTCTGCAATGCCCACTGGCCAGGGTTCAAGTCCCCAGTACCCATGTAAAGCCAAACACACAAAGTGATGCATGCATCTGAAGTTTGTTTGCAGTGGCAGGAGACCCTGGTGCCCTTATTCTAAAAGTAAAAACAAAACATAAATGTCTATAGTTACTGAAGAAACCAAAAAATTCTCATAGTATTTTGCTCTCTACTGGATCACTTCATCAACCAATAAACATGCTTTTCTGTCCACCATCTTAAAGTAATTGTGTGATAATTCCAAATAACGCATGCATGTACTCTACCCTCTAGGAGGTAGAGCTTGTCGCTCCTTTTATTGCTAGAGTACGGAAAGGAAAAAAAATTACTGACTTTCTAGGGGAGAAGCCTGGAGAGACCATTTCAATGAAGTGATGAAGGTTAGCACCTTAGAGGTGAGTACTGATGTCATCATATGCTCCTGAGACTACGTCTTGAGAAGAATGCTTCATTTCTCTGAGTTTCTCTCTCAGACACATCAACCCTATCTAATCCAGAGAACACCACATAAATGCAGATTGAGGGACTCACTTTCAAATACCTGCCAGTATTCACAAAAAAAGAGAAAGGGCTGGAGAGATTTCTCAGTGGTTAATGTGCTTGCCTGCAAACCCTAATGACCTGGGTTTGATTCCCCAGTGCCCACGTAGGGCCAGATGCACAAAGTGGCACATGTATCTGGAGTTTGTTTGCAGTGGTTGGAGGCCCTGGCCCTTCCAGTCTTTCCTTGCAAATAAATAAATAAATGTGGGTGTTTTTTTTTTTTTTAAGGAAAGAAAGGAAGGCCGGGAAACTGTCACTGATTCTATGAGACAAAAGAGAGACAGAATTATCTTTGTAGTGTGGGATTCACGCACGCATGAACCCATGTATGATGTTGAAGATCAAACCCAGGGCCTTGAGGCTGCTCTGCAAACGCTCTACCTCTGAGCTACATCCCCACCCAGATGGAACTTTTGGGGGATGATAAGAACGTTACAGCCAGGCATGGTGGCACACACCTATAATCAGCATTCTGAAGGTTAAGGCATGAGGATTATATGTTCAAGGCTGGCCTGGGCAACCTATGGAGATGTCTCAACAAACAAATAAATGTTTCTAATCAATAAATAAGATCATGTCACTCCCCTATGTAAAATCCTCCAATGGTTTGTCATCACACATTGAATAAAATCCAAAGTCCTAACTTGACCTATAGAGTTCCAGCCTGAAGGATAAAGTCTCTTAACTAAAATATATAGGCTAGATGATAAGGGTTGCTTTCCTAAGCATTTCTGAGTGGTGCCTCATGAAGACCAAAAGTTTTTGTGTGGTTATTAGTTTTTGGTCTTTGAGTCAAGATGAGCTGTATAGCCCAGGCTGGCCTTAAACTTTCAGCAATCCCCCTGCCTCTGCCTCTTGACTGCTGGGATTACAGACATGGTGTGGTAGTTTGAATAATGTCCCCCAATAGAATTTATTATAATTGTGTTTATTAAATTGTTAATTGTCTCCAGGCTTCTGGCTGGAGGAAGTGTCACTTTGGCCTAACCTCCTGGGTACTGGCCCTTTCTAATTTGGATGCAAAATACTAGGGATAGATATGTAAAAGAAAAGCCAGAATGGTCTGGCAGTTCTGCATTTTTGTGAATTACAGTGTTACAATGTGCTTGCTTGCTTGAGGTGCTGGTGGGTTCTCTCTCTGTCTCTGCTTGGATCTGTGAAAGGGGGGCCAGCCTTTCTTTAACTTCCCCTGGATCTGTTAGTTCAATAACAAATACCTTCCTCCCCAAAATTGTGCCTAGTTTGGAGATTCATCCCAGTGACCTGTGACTGGCTATGATACATGAGTCACTGCGTCTGGCCTCAAGAGTAATTTTTCATAAAAACATTGACCAGGGAATGCCAATCCTCAGTTGTTCAGTGACTTGATGAGTTCTAGTCAAGGATTCCTTAGAAAAAGCAAGGGCTGGATTGATGGCTCAGTGATGAAAGGTGCTTGCTTGCAAAGCCTGATGGGCCAGGGTTGATCCCTCAGTATCCACATAAAGCCAGGTGTGAAAGTGCTGCATGTGCCTGGAGTTTGTGTTAGCAGAGACCCTGGTGGCCCAAATTCTTGTTCTCTCTTTTTCTCTCACTCAAGTAAATAAGTCTGGTTTTGTTTGGTTTTGCTTTTTTTTAAAAAAAATTATATTTTTATTATCCACTGTATGAGCAAACAATGTGTTGGTATCCCCAATTCCCCAGTTTCCCTCCTCCCTGTCCCCAATCAGCTGGGTATCCTCCTCTGTGGGCAAACTGGATCAGTCCATAGGATAGGAGGTTATGGATAGCCTAGGAGTCAACCCAGTTCCACCCCCCCTTTGTATGTTGTTACTGAGGGGAGCAATGTCTCTGGACATTCTTCTCCACCATGTTGTTTTGCTTTTCAAGGTAGCGTTTTGCTCTAGCCCAGGCTGACCTAGAATTTACTATGTAGTCTCCAAGTGGCCTCAAACTCACTGTGATCCTCCTACCTCTGCCTCCCCAGCTGGGATTAAAGACGTACACCACTACACCCTGCTAAATAATTTTTTTTATTAAAAAAAATCCAGCACTCTTTTATGTGTGTGAGACCCTACATTGAAAAAACAAAATAAATAAACAAGCAAAGGAAAAAAAAAAACCAAAGAGATGGCTCAGCTGTTAAAGGCAATCACTTGCAAAGCGTGCCAGCCTGGGCACACTTTTGATTGTGCTCACGTAAAGCCAGATGCACAAAGTAACACATGCATCTGAAATTCTTTCACAGAAGCCCTGTTGAACCCTCTCCCTCCCTCTCCTTGCAAATATATAAAAATATTTTTTTAATTTAAAAAAACTTAGCCTATCAGAATCCAAATATCATAACAGATCTGCCTCCCAAAATTCAGTCAAATAAATCAATTTTGAGCCTCTTTTGTTCTTCCTAATAGTCCCTGACTTTTGGAATAAGCTTCCGACTTTGAAATGCCTATACACAAGTTGTGATAGTTTGAATCTATGAACCTAGTCTTTTTGATCGCTGAGAAACTGTTCCATCTTTCATCTCCACCTGCCAAGCCCACAGTGGTAAATGTAACTGATGGGAAGGTGTGGTCAGAGCTGTGCTGACAATGACTAATCTGCTTTGCCAGGTCAACCCAGAACTGAGTCTTCAAATGGTGTTGAAGTTATAGGAGGCCAAAGTGGGAGAGCAGAGGAACCGGCTTCTGGCCCACCCTGCCCCTGGGTGTGTGTGTGTGTGTGTGTGTGTGTGTGTGTGTGTGTGTGTGTGTGTGTGTATGTGTATGTGTGTGTGTGGTGTGATCCTTAGAAGCCCTTGAGCTATCCCTGGGTGTGGCTAGCATCAGACGCTGATTTAGACTTGACTCAACTTTAGTAACTATTCATTTGGAGGGAAAGTCAACTTTTTAGGCACCTGCTGGAAGGAGTGAGTTGTTCTTCAATAGTCTGAAGTCAAGTAGCTCAAACAGTGCACAGTCTTAAAGTTATGAACATGTCTTCAGAGACAGAGGCTGAATGAAATACGAAGTTCCATTTCTGTATGCATGACATCACCAAGTAGTAAGGAACTAGAGATCCTTTGCCCAAGGCTAGAAACCCAGCTCCTATTTGAATCCTTCCTGTCACGGGGTTGCTCACAGGGAGACCACAACCTATAAATGGTTCTCAGAACTCTCCCCTCCATCAAACCACATACTGATCCCTCCTGAGAAACAGGCTGACTGCATCAGCTTTCTCAGTATTGGAAGGTATATCTTCTGCCCTCCAAGTTTCCTTTCTGCTGAACCTCTTCCAGGGGCCCTTTCAAGAGTTCCTGTGGAGGTAGAACTCCTAGTTTTTTACTAAGCTGGGAACGTTCTACCACTACTTCTTTCTTAAGGGCTTTGCTCTGACAAAAACAGAACTCTGAAGCAGATTGGACGTATTGTGTTTCTACCCACCACACATACACATATAAAGTCCTTTCCTTCTGTCTGCCTCAAGCTCTTCTGTGTAAACAGAGGTGAAGGTAATGGCGTAACACAGAGAATGGGGTGTGTACAGTCATGGAACTCTCCAGAATGACATCGAGGAACAAAGATCAGTGCTTTTTTTGTGTTTTGTTGATGAGGATTGAGCCATGGCCTTAATTTAAGCATGCTGAGTACATGTTCTATCACCAGGGAATTGGGGTGCATGGCAGAGGGAAGTCATGATGTCAGTGTAGGCTATTGTGATGTCATAACAAGAAATTGTGATATCCCAATGGAGGATTAAGACATCTGTGATGGTTAGGTTTTGTTGTCAACTTGATCTTTTTAATTATCTTGGGTGGGTCTTTGAGGATGCTCACAGGAAGGCAACCTAGGGGACAGGATGTAAAGAAGCTCAGAGAAGCTAGAAATTATCATTCCTTCCTGGGAGGGCAGTGCAGGAAGGAAATTCCAGAGACTCAGGAAGACAAGGGTTTCAAGACCCACCCTAAGGCTATATAAAGGGGAAAGAAATCTCCCCCTTCTCCCCTCATCTGTTTGCTGGTGTGTGGTGTTGGTGATGGCCTCTCTCTCTCTCTCTCTCTCTCTCTCTCTCTCTCTCTCTCTCTCTCTTTCTCTCTCTCTCTCTTTGCTTGGACCTGTGAAAGGGGGCCAGCCTCTTTCACCATTATGGATCTGTAGCTTCAATAAATCTTTTCCTCCCATAACTGTGCCTGGTTTGGAGAGTCATCCCCTGCTGTGTGTGGCTGACTACAACATCATAGTAGGATGTTGTGGTGTCACAGCTGGGAATTATGATGTCACAGTAGGGCACTGTTATGTCACAATAAGGAATTTTCATATCAAAGTGGAGAACTAGATGTTGCTCTAGCATATTGTGATGTTACAGTAAGAAATTATGATGTCATAGTAGAGCAATGGGATGTCACATTGGGAAGTGTGGTATTATAGCATAGTGTGATGTCACAACTGAGCATTGTGATCTCACACTGGGACATTGTGATGTCACCATGGTATATTATGATGTCACAGTGGAGAATTATGGCATCACAGTAGGATACTGTGATGATATAGGGGGACCCATAGTGTAACAGTGGGATACTGTGGTCAGGCATTGTGCTGTTCTCTCCTGTCACTTTACCCAGCCTCACCTCTTTTTTTTTATATATATATATATTTATTGTCCATAATGAGTTACATTATTTAGTGGGCAAACCATGCGTTGTTATCCCGAATTCCCCAATTCCCCCCCTCCCCATCCCTGATCAGTTGTATATCCTCCTCCGTGGGCTGCCTGTATTAGTCCTTGTGGCAAGGGATCCTGTATATCTGAGTACTCATCCCGGTCTTCCTGGCCCAAGTGTGTTGTTACTGATGGGTGCCATGCATCCGGACAGTCTCCCCCACCACGGCTCTCACAATCTTTCCGCCCCCTCTTCCGCTCAGTTCCCTGAGTCGTGGTGGGTGAGTAATAAGGCTGCTTTAATGTTGCGAGCTTAGGGGTCCTTGTGTCAAAAATCCTTGGTTTCTGTCTCAATGGCCTATCCTGTGTTGATTGAATGACTGTGGTTATAGGTCCCTTGTTCA
>PVHP010020116.1:0-31047 GCA_004024765.1 Zapus hudsonius | reverse complement strand
ATATATATATATATCTCCTTGCAAATTATATATGTATATACACAGAGAGAGAAGGATGGAGGGGGGATGGGTACAAAAGGGCCTCCAGCTGCTGCAAATGAACTCCAGATGCATGCACCACTTTGCACATCAGCTTTCCGTGACTACTGGGGAATCGAACCCAGGTTGTTAGGCTTTGCAGGCAAGCACCTTAACCACTGAGCCCTATCTCCAGTCCACCATTCTTTTCTTAATTAACACCCTGATCAAGTAGATCATTGTTGCCTTCCTTCTTTTCCTCTGCATGTGTGTGAGCATATGTGTGCACATGCCTGTGGAGACTAGAGATCAACACTAAACATCTTCCTCTAGTGTTCTCTACCTTGGGTTTTGAGACAGCCAGGGTCTCTCACCTCACCTAGAGTTCTCTGATTTGGCTGCATAAGCTAGTCAGTAAGCCCTGGCTGGGGATCCTCTTATCTCCACCTCTCCAGTGCTGGGCTTACAGGAATTTCCTGAGACATCATGCCCAACTTTTATGGGGTGCTGGGAATCCAAACTTGGGTCCTCACGGATATGTGGAAAGCACTTTACCTTCTGAGTCAGCTCCCCAGCTTGCTGCCCTTGTTTTGAGGACACTCAAGTTGATCTTGCTCTGCTCCCTTAACCCCATGGCTGGCCTGGAACTCCTGGGCTCAAGTGATCTTTTTTGCTTTAGCCTCCTCAGTAGCTAGGACTACCTGTAGTGCCATGGTGCCCAGATCAAGTATGTAGACTTCTAAACTCCAGTACATGACATCCTGTATCCTGTCCCCAAATTCCAACCCCTCATGGCTGGTTGAGAATTGAAGGCTCAGCCAAGCATGAAGATGCTGGCCTATAATCCCAGCTACTCAGGAGGCTGAGGCTGGAGGATTTCAAGTTCAAGTTTAGCCTGGGCTACCGAGCGGGTTCATGACCAGTCTGAACTACTTGGTGAGGCCCTGACTAAAAACAGAAAAAGCTACATAGCTCAGTGGAGCACTTTCCTCCTAGAGCGTGAGAGATGCTAGGTTCAATCCCCAGGGCTGTAAGAAAATACAAAATCAAAACAAAAACTGAAGCCTCAGCTTGGATGCACTGGTGATGCACCTCCCCAGGATGCAGTGAGGTGCTTCTTGGATGCTGCTCATCACTCCAGTGTGGTTATGTGTTTCCATTTAGCTCCTGTCTCTAGGTGGCCACAGAGGGGTCTATAAAACCAAGTGATGGTTCCTTCATGCTCCTGCCTCCAGTTCTCTGAGTTCACCTTGCCTGCTTGTGCCGCTGACTCACTACAGCTGGGTCCTTCCTAGTATAAAAATCAATATATCATTGCTTTACCTGGGGGGGGGGGGAAGCAAAGTTGAATTCTTACGGAGGCATGAAAATATTGTATTTCTCCCGTTCTTGGTAATGCTGTTTCTAATTGTTTTTGTCTCAAACCAAGTACCACAGGGGTGCCGTCCTCCTGTGAGACTCCCGTGAGTATACTCATTGGACAGATACCTGCCTGCTCAGTGGAAAGGGGTCGAGCCTTCCAGCCCTAGCCGCCCTGCCACTCTCCCCAGTTTCTCACAGCCTCTCTGGCTGGGGCCACTTAGTGCTTTAAACCTGTCCTCAACCACACTTAAGGCTAAAAGTCTTGATAATAAATTTTGATTTCTGGGCTAGAGAGATTGTTCAGTGTTAAGTTGCTTGCCTGCAAAGCTTAATGACCAAAGTTTGATTCCCCTGTACTCACATAAAGCCAGATGCACAAAATGGTGAATGCACTGGAGTTCATTTGTAGTGGCTAGCCACCCTAGCAACCCATTCTCATTCTCTCTCCCTCTCTTCTCTCTCTCTCTCTCTCTCTCTCTCTCTCTCTCTCTCTCTCTCTCTCTCTCTGCTTGCAAATAAATAACTTTTTTAAATCGGTTGCTAGAAAGGCTTTGTGGTCAGAGCTCTCCAACCCCTACACTTGATGTCCATAGGTAAGTCCAAGTACCTCCCAGCTCTTGAATTGGGGCTCAAGCTAGATTCCTTCCAGGATCCCTAAATTGCTGAGCTCTCTGGAGCTTTGGGAGAGGCAAGGACAAAGAATATCCTGTGTCATGCCCATAATAACCATTTCTGATCATCATGCAGTGAGATGTCTTGACCTTGGAGTTGGACATGATTCCAGTCCCAGTTGGGCTGCCTACTGGGCTTGAGTCAGAGTGGGAAATGCAGAGCCAGCCTTCCAGCCTTCTGACATGCTTCATGGCCTCTCTTTTTTTAAAAATATATATTTATTGTTCATAATGAGTTACATTATTTAGTGGGCAAATAATGAGTTGTTACCCCCAATTCCCCAATTCCCCCCTCCCCATCCCCGATCAGTTGGATATCCTCCTCTGTGGGCTGTCTGTATTAGTCCTTGTGGCAGGGGATCCTAGATAGCCTAGTACTCAGCCCAGTCTTCCTGGCCCAAGTGTGTTGTTACTGAGGGGTGCCATGCCTCTGGACAGTCTCCCCCACCACGGCTCTCACAGTCTTTCTGCCCCCTCTTCAGCTTAGTTCCCTGAGTCGTGGTGGGTGAGTAATAAGGCTGCTTTAATGTTGTGAGCTTAGGGGTCTTTGTGTCGAAAATCCTTGGTTTCTGTCTCATTGGCCTATCCTGTGTTGATTGAATGGCTGTGGTTATAGGTCCCTTGTTCATCTGTCATTGTCTGCTGAGTTCCCTATGGATCCTCCAGGATATGACTGTGGTGGCTCCTCTCTTGCCAGAATCTCAGCCATCGGCCTACGGTTGGTTGGTAGGGTTAGATGGGCCACAGTCTCTCGTTGCATCCTGAAAAACACAAACACATTTGGCTTATCCTGAGTTGGTTGAATGGCTGTGGTTGTGGGTCCCTTGTTCATCCCGTCCTTCTCTGCAGGGTTCCATATGGATCCTCCACAATAAGACTGTGGTGGCTCATCTCTTGCCATGATCTCAGCTTTTTGCCTGCTGTCGGATGGTAGGGTTATATGGGCCACAGCTCGCTCGCTATATCCTGAAAAATACAAATACAATCTCCATTGGAGAGTGAGAACAGTATAGGTTAACAAATATACACTATTCTGGATTACCTAGTTTCTATTTTTAGTAGCCTCCCTGTCAGACATTCGCATAGTGCATCTTTTCTTGTGAGCCCAATAGTATGGGATCCAGTGCATATTGCCCTAAATCCCCAGTTCCAATCAAGGGTTCCCCCTCACTGAGTGGAATACTTGGCCGAATTTAATAGCTGTTGATTGTCTCCCCCAGGCCCAGGCTCCTTCATTGCAGAAGTGCTCTTTTCTTGGTTTGTTGTTATCTCCCAGTAGGAGCTGTGTTCAGCCTATTCATGGCCACAGACTATGTTTCATGCCAATGGTCTGTTTACTCCAGTTATCGCCGATCAGCTTCCCCTGGCAGCTTGTGCAGTGCCCTTCACTAACTGCCATCTGGGGGTTGGTTACCATTCCAGACCTCGCTGGGACTCTCGATGAAGATCGATGGCATTCTGTGGTTTCTTCAGCAACAGGATTTTGTCTCAGGCCTGGGGAGGGCGTTCAAGAGCCTTGACAGAATTCTGTCTTGTTTTTGGAACCTCATGGGTCACTTTGGTCAACAACTCAGTGAGGGAAGGGACTGGTGACCGGGACCTGGGGCTTTCAGACTGCTCAATTATTCACAAACTTAGACATTCTCCCCTACTACTCATGACCTCTCTTGCCAGTTGATGCCCACTATTTACTCTTTAGGTTACAGTATGCTCATGAGGATTTTATGTTTTTGAACCTAATTTGGATTGGCCTCCTGCTTAAGCCATTCCCCCCCCCCTTCTCTTACCCCTCATTCATAACCTCTCACTTCTTTCTACTAGTCTGCATAAAGAAAACAGTTATCTTGGTTAAGGACCGCATATGAGGGAGAGTATGTGGCGTTCATTTCTCTGTTCTTTTGAGTGTTTGCTTAGTAAGATCTGCTCAAAGTCAGACCATTTTTTCCTAAATTTCGATATGTCATTTTTCCTTTCAGCTGAGTAGAGTTCCATCGTATAAATATACCACAGTTTCTCTGTCCATTCCTCCATGGATGGGCATTTGGGTTGATTCCAGTACTTAGCTATTATGAATTGAGCTGCTATAAATATAGTTGTGCAAATGTTTCTGTGTCGAGATGTGGCATCTTGCGGGTAGATGCCTAGTAGAGAGATAGCTGGGTCCATTGGTAGTTCTATGTCCATTCTGTCTAGGAGTCTCCACACTGCTTTCCATAGCGGTTGAACAAGTTTGCAATCCCACCAGCAGTGAATGAGGGTTCCTTTTCCCCTGCATCCTCGCCAGCAACGATTGTTGTTGGTTTTCTTTATGATTGCCATTCTGACAGGGGTAAGATGGTATCTCATTGTGGTTTTGATTTGCTTTCCCTGATGCTTAAGGATGCTGAGCACTTTCTTAAATGAGTCAAGGCCATTTGTGTTTCCTCCTCCGTGAATTCTCTGTTGAGATCAGTGCCCCATTTTGTGAGGGGGCATTTTGGGTTTTTGTTAATAATTTTTTTGTGTTCTCTATAGGTTTTTGAAATTAGGCCTCTGAGTTGTAGCTGGTAAAAATCATTTCCCAGTTTGAAGGGGGTCTATTGGCTCTGAGTATGGTTTGTTTGTCTGTACAGAAGCTTCTGAGCCTGATCAGGTCCCATTGGTTAAGTGTTTGTCGTATTTCCTGGGCTGCTGGAGATTTGCTCAGGAAAGTTTTTCCTACTCCTATTTCATGTAGAGTTCCTCCTATTTTTTCTTCCAGGGTGTTCAGGGTTACCAGGTTTATATTAAGGTCTCTGATCCATTTGGAGTTGATTTTTGTGCACGGGGAAAGGAGTGGGTCTAATTTCTTTTTTTTTTTACACGTGTTTATCCAATTCCTCCAGCACCATTTGTTGAAGATGCTATCTTTGGCCCAGCATACATTGTTGGCGCCTTGTCAAAGACCAACTAACTGAAGTTACTTCCATTTAAAGCTGGGTCTTCAATTCTGTTCCATTGATCTGTCTTTCTATTTTTATGCCAGTACCATGCTGTTTTCATCACTATGGCTTTGTAATATGTTTTGAAGTCAGGCATGGTGAGAGCTTTGAACATGAAGAGGTGTTGAATTTTGTCAAAAGCCTTCTCCACATCTATTGAGATAACCGTGTGGTTTTTGGGTTTGAGCCGATTAATGTGGTGTATCACATTTATCGACTTTTGTGTGTTGAACCATCTCTGCATCTCTGGGATAAAGCCAACTTGGTCAGGGTGGCTAATATTTTTGATGTATCGTTATATCCGGTTTGCTAGGACTTTGTTCAGGATTTTTGCATCTAAGTTCATCAGAGATATGGGTCTATAGTTCTCTTTTCTTGTTGCATCCTTGCCTGGTTTGGGGATTAGGGCAATGGAAGCTTCATAGAAGGTGTTTGGAAGCCTTCCCTCTTTTTCTATGCTTCTAACAAGCTTCAGAAATAGTTGTTTCAGCTCTGTGATGAAGGCTTGGTAGAATTCAGCTGAGAAACCATCTGGTCCTGGGCTTCAATCTCTGTGTGTGTGATAGGTTTATTGAGTGCTTTTATCTGTTCTGGGTTAAGCTTTGGCAGTTGGTAGGTGTCCAAAAACCTATCCATTTCTTCCAGGTTCTCTAATTTTGTGGAGTAGAGGTTTTGGAAGTATGACCTGATGATTCTTCCAATGTATTCGGGATCTGTTGTGATCTCACCATTGTCCTTTCTGATTTTGTTGATTTGAGCTTTCTCATTTCTTTGTTTGATTAGGTTGGCCAGAGGTTTGTCAATCTTATTAACTTTTTCAAAGAACCAACTCTTTATCTATTTTTTAAATTGTTTTCTTTATTTCCAATTCATTAATCTCAGCTCTGATTTTAAATATTTCCTTTCGTCTTGAGCTCCTCAGGTTAGCTTTTTTCATCTGTTCCAATGATTTTAGGTGGGTGGTTAGGCTATTGATTTGAGACCTCTCTGTCTTTGATATGAAGGCATTTAGCGTGATGAACTTTCCCCTCAGGACTGCCTTCATTGTGTCCCATAAGTTCTGATATGATGTGTTATCATCATCATTTAATACTAGGAAATTCTGAATTTCCTGTTTTATTTCTTGGATGACCCAGTCATTTTTTAGGAGTGCATTATTCAGGCACCAGTACTTTGTATATTTTCTGGATCCTGTTCCATTGTTAACTTCTACCTTTAATGCACTGTGGTCTGATATGATGCAAGGAACTACCTCGATCTTCCTGAATTTGTTTAGGGAAGATTTGTGACATAAGATGTGATCAATGTGCTGCTGAGAAGAATGTATATTCTGTGTCTTTGGGGTAGAACGTTCTGTAAATATCTGTTATCCCTAGCTGGTCAATGGTGTCATTAAGCTCCGTTATGTCCCTGCTGATCTTCTGTTTGGTTGATCTGTCTAGAGCTGACAGAGGTGTATTAAAGTCTCCTACTATGATGAAATTAGAGTCTATTTCTGCTTTATTTTTGAGTAGAGTTTCCTTTATGAACTGTGTTGCACCCAAATTTGGTACATATATGTTAATGATGGTGACATCTTCCTGTTGGATCATTCCTTTGATGAGTAAGAAGTGACCATCATTATCCTTTTTAATTGATTTTGGTGTAAAGTCTATTTTGTCAGAGATTAGTGTAGCCACACCTGCTTTCTTTTTACTTCCATATACCTGATAAACTGTTTTCCATCCATTTACTCTAAGAAGGTTGCTGTCTTTAGAAGTAAAGTGTGTTTCCTGAAGGCAGCAGATGGAAGGGTCCATTTTTCTGATCCACCCTGCAAGTCTGTGTCTTTTTATAGGGGAGTTAAGTCCATTTATATTCAGTGATATAACTGTGAGGTTTGCTTTGAGCCCTGCCATGATGAAGGGTTAATGAGGGTTTTTGTCTGTGCTGCTGTTATTAGCACACTGACTGTGGTTGTCGTGTCTGATCTCTGGTACTCTTCTGAGGAAGATTTCTTGTTTCTTCTGTGTGGGATATCTCTTGCAGGATCTTCTGAAATTGTAGCTTTATTTTGAAATAGTCATAGAGCTGTTATACTTCATGGAACACTTTCACTTCTCCATCTATCAGGAGGGATAACTTTGCTGGGTACAGTAGTCTAGGTTGAAAGCCATACTTCTTTAGGCCCTGAAAAGCGTTATTCCAAGCCCTTCTGGCTTTCATGGTTTCTAATGAGAAGTCTGAGGTAAGTCTGATGGTTTTTCCCCTGTAAGTTACTGTCTGCTTTCCTCTAGCAGCTTTGAGTATTTTCTCTTTGCTTTCTATGTTAGGCATCTTAATTAAAATGTGTCTTGGAGAATTTATCTTCATGTCAAATCTGTTTGGGATCCTCTGGTCCCCTTGAAAGTTGAGTGGACTTTCTCTTGTTAGATAGGGAAAGTTTTCTTGAATAATTCTGTTGAAGATATTTCCTATGCCCTTAGCCTGGGCTTCTTCTCCCTCTGGGATCCCGATGATTCTAATATTGGTCCTCTTTATTGTTTCCCATAGATCCCTCAAATTGTGCTCACTTGATTTCTTGAATTTATTGAAACCTATGCCATCCTTATTAATTCCTTCTGATTTGTCTTCTATTTCTGAAAGTCTGTCCTCCAGATTATCAACCCTGGGACTGAATGCTTCAAGGGAGGTTTTTAATATTTCATTTTCATTATTGGTTTCTGCTATAATTTTGTTTATAGTCTCCAATTCTTTGGTGAGATCCAATTTCCAATCTATTTTTGTTTTTGCTTGGGATTCCTGATAATCATTTTTAAGTCCTCATCAAATTTAATCAATTGATTTTCTAGCTCCTCTCTTATTTGATTTATCTTCAATTCACTTGATGTGTTTCTGAATTCATTCATATTTCTCTCCATTAAATTCATTCTGGAGTATGCTTGAGTAAGAAAGCTTCATCTTATTCTAGTCTTTTCTCATAATTTCCATATCAGCCCTTAACTGCATCATATTTGCATTGCAGTTGTGGTTAGGAGTCATATTATTCTCTCTTTGCCATTGTGTATGAGCTACCTCTACTTCCTTGCCACTTTCGTGTTCCATAATGGGACTAGGGGCCCTGAGTTGGGGAGTTACATTTTTCTGTTGGTTTCTGCCCATGCCCAGATAGGGAAGTGGGATTCAGGTACCCTGAGGAGTGCTATTCAGCCCACTTTATTTCCTGGCAGTATCGCGTGATCCCTGGTACTCGTGGAGAGCGCCTGTGCCCTCCTGGGATGTACCCATCTGATCAACCGGCCTCTGCCAAGGTCCCCAGGTATCTGCCTGATGACTGGCCCCAGAACCAAGCTAGGTCGGCTTGCCCATGGATCGCATCTGCCTGGGTATGTGTGTGTGTGTGTGTGTGTGTGTGTAGGGGGGTCGTGGAGAGGATTACGTCTGAGGATTGGGTGTTCCCACAGGGGGAAGCCACTCAATTGGTGCCAAGGTCCGGGAACCTGCCGCGAGGGGACAATGGCAGGAGCTTGGGATGTACAGGGTTCAGCTCCATGTTCCCCTGCAGAGCTGAGAGCAGCTGGGGAACCCTGTGGTGGTCCTGAAGCTGAGGAGAGGCTGGGCCTGTGGGCAGGTCCGACTGTGATTCAGGGCCTGGATCCCAGCTGGGCAATCAAACCTCCGTGGAGAGACAGCCCCTCCCCTCTCTGACGGCACCCTTCTGAATCAGCCTCCGCCAAGATTCCCAGGTATCTGCCTCAGGTCTGGCCCTGGAACCAAGCTAGGTCAGCCTGCCCAAGGCTCGCGTCTGCCTGTGTATGTGGGGGGTGGTCGTGGAGATAAGCACGTCTGAGGATTGGGTGCTCCCACGAGGGGAAGCGGTTCAGTTGGTGGCGCTCAGAACCTGTTCCAAGGGGATAATGGGCGGGAGCTTGTGGTGGGGGAAGGTTCGGCTCTCTGCTCCACAGGGGAGCAGAGAGTTGCTGGTGAACCCCGTCTGCTCTGGCCCAGGGGGTGGGGAGGGAGGGAGGGCTCAAGCTCATGTCCGGCGGTGTCCAAAGTTTGGATCCCAGCTGAAGAAATCAAACCTTTCCGAAGAGAATCCTGGTGACGCTGTTACTCGTCCACCTTCTTGCTCCGCCCCCTGCCTCTCTCTTTTTTAAAGCATTTATTTATTTGCAAGCAGAGAGGGATAGAAGAGAGACAGAGAGAATGGGCACACCAGAGCCTCTAGCCTCTGCAAACAGACTACAGATGCATGTGCCACTTTGTGCAGCTGGCTTTACGTGGGCACTGGGGAATCAAACTTGGGTCATTAAGCTCTGAAGGCAAGTGCCTTAACCACTGAGCAATCTCTCCAGCCCGTCATGCCCTCTTGAGACTCAGGGTCTCATCTGTAAAATGGGCTGAGAATCTCTACCTCATGGGGTTGTGGGGAGGTTTGAAAGACCACCCAGAAGGATGCAGGTACAGAACTTAACTATCACTTAGTCAATAAAGATATTCCTTGACTTTACAATGGAGTCATGGCCCAAGAAACCCTTGTAAGTTAAAAATACTTTAAGTCAAAGATACATTGATACCACCTAACCTGCCAAGCATCTTAGCTCAGCAACACAGCTGAAGATGGGGTGGTGGTGGGGGTCCCATCTAGCAGTATACTCATGCTGCTGCTGCTAGCTCAGGAAAAGGTAAAAATATAAAATTTGGGTTGAGGAGATGGCTCAGTAGTTAAAGGCACTTGTTTGCAATGCCTTCCAGCCCAGGTTCAATTCCCCAGCTTCCATGTAAAGCTGGAGGCCAAGTGGCACATGTGTCTGGAGTGTGTTTTCAGCAGCAAGAGACCCTGATGTGCACACTGTGCACACAAAAGGATGTGCACTTGTGAACACACACACATACACACACACTCATGCATGTGAATAAATAAAATTTAAAAATATATATAATCTTAAATAGAATTCTTATTGAACCATTCTAATTATGACTCCTAAGTCTTTTTGTACTGGATAGCTATGGCTCCCTTTTCATAGGACACTACTATAAGCATACTTGGGGGTTCTAGTCTATGGTCCTTTTCTTTTTTTTTTTATAAAGGACTTTAAAAAATATTTTATTCATTTTCAAGCAGAGAAATACTGAGGGGTGGGGAGAGAACACCAGGGCCACCACCTTGTGGGTCTGGCTTATGTGGGTAGTGGGGAATTGAACCCAGGGCCCTAGGCACTGGAGGCAAGTGCCTTAACCTCCAAGCCATCTCTCCAGCCCTCCTTTTCTTATGAGTACAGGCCAAGCTTTCATCTATCCTTCAGGTCGCCAGAAGAGGGGACCTCACCATCACAGCCACCTCCAATTTCGGTGAACTCTTGCCTTCACCCACACCATTCAACATTCTATTTGTCAACAGGTGCGTTTCACTGAAGCTTTGTTGCTATGGACAACAGTGACCGTCCTCCTGTTATGCAGACATAATGGAGAGAAAGGAGAATGTTTTCTAATGATGAGTGGGCATAAAAGACTCAGTGGCATCAGCACATCCCAAAAAGCAAATCGGAATGTCACCACACCTACTTTAGGCCAGACCTGCTACAGCTTCAGTTCAGTGGCTGTTTCCCCCACCCAGGAACATTCAGCATATTGTGTATGTCTGGAAGGAGGCTCACAGCTCCAGGAGTCCTCCTTTTCAAACAGCCAGTTGCCTGCCCCCCCCCCCCCGTACACTCCCTAGGCCACAGAAGGATCAAGTATTGGCTATTGTGCCAACTCTGTCAACCCCCATACCTATGGCAGCCTTCCCACCAGATCAAGTCTCCTTCCATATCTAGTCCCAGACATTCAGTTGGGCAAGGGCAAGGTTACTCATATTCCTTGGGTGTTTATGACAAATGACCCTTCAAAGGAGAGGAAACACTCAACAGCAGCAGACAGGAGTCCTCCAGGTCCAGTCTGTGCTGCAAACTCGGGAGCTGGGTCAGCAACTACCCTGGAAAGTGGACAGCCTCAGATGGGCAGAGTGTACCAGTCACAGGAGGGTCAGAGGTCCAGCAGAGGCCAATGAATTAAACCCGACAAAGAGAACAGGGGCCAAGGTGGTGTGAGTGTGGAGAGCATGATGTGTCTATGTGCCACAGACTTTCTTTCCTTGATTCTCAAAAGTTCAGAGGTGGAGGAAAAAGGAGCCCTTTCCCCTGACCCGATGGAGGTCTAAAGCAGTATGTCTGGAAGGAGGCTCACAACTCTCTGTGACCCACTCTTGGGCAGGTTTCTTTCCCATGCACCTCCTGGAACGGGCAAAAGGAGGCAGGGCAGAGGATGTGGGCAGAGGGACGGGTTTGGACTCAGGCTGCGTGCAGTAGAGGAAAGGAAGTTAGCCACTCATCTGGCTGCTCAGGTAGGTGATGGAGGAGCCCAAGGTGAGCATGACATCACCCTCTGGTGACTGTCCCAGGAGCACTCAGAGCAGGAGTTGTGTGGTGACAAGGAGTCATTTCACATCCAGAGCACTTTGGGAGGACAGGCTTACCACTGGAAAAGTGGGGCAGAGAGCCATAGGGAACACATTCCACCTGTTGGGAGGTGTTAAGCTGCAGAAAGGGACCATGGATGGAAATCAGTAGTTCCCGACTGGAAAGGATCAAAAGTTCCTCCTCAATCATTTATTACCAGGAAGAGGTTTCCAAGACAAAACCACACTTAATAAATGTGCTGCTAAGCTTAAGGTTGAACTGGGGCTAAATATTTAGCCATGAACAAATATCAAACGAGGAAACTTTTGTTTTTTCAAGATAGGGTCACACTGTAGCCAGGCTGACCTGGAATTTACTATGTAGTCTCAGGGTGGCCTTGAACTCACAGCGATCCTCCTACATCTGCCTCCAGAGTGCTGGGATTAAAGACAAGCACCATCACGCTGGCCCTACAAGGAAGCATTTTATATGAACAGGCTGTGAGTGCTCCAAGATTAATTGCTTTACATATTATCTGATGGTCGTTACATATCTATTATATGTTTAGAGTTATCCCAACTTTTAAAAAATGACATTATTTTGCTTAAAATGATAACCATGGCTGGCAAGATAGCTTAGTAGGTCAAGGTGCTTGCTTGCAAAGCCTGACAGCCTGGGATAGTATAGTGGTAAACATAGCTACCTGCCAATTCTCTAGGAACCCACAGAAAGCTAGATGTTTCTCGCAGGGAGATCCTGGCACACTCAACCACACACACACACACACACACACACACACACACACACACACACAATAAATAAATAAATAAATAAATAAATAAATAAATAAATAAATAAATAAAAATTTTGGAAAAAATTAAAAATAAAATGAAACCACCAAGGTGGATTAACCCTTTAAGAGACATTTAGGCCTGGGGATAGTGATGTATACTTAGGACTTGGGAAGTCGAGGCAGGAGGATGGAAAGTTCAAAGCCAGCCAAACACAGTGAGATCCTGTCTCAGACGCCAACACCAATGAACATTTAAAGATGTTCTTTCTGGTCACGTGGTTCACAGGTCTGATTTTGAGCCCAAGAGGCAGAGCACTAGTTCAGAAGCCAGTGCTCAGGTTGGAGACAGGGAGGGATGTGATTTCATCCTTGATCTGTGATCTTTCTATTGTCTCCAAACACCACCTCCTTTAAGAAAATGCCAACCAACACTTAGCTCTTCACAGAACATTGCTTATCTTCTGGGTTATTTATTAATCACATTTATTTAACCAACCTACTTTGCCTGGGGTTGACAGATTGGTTTAATATCCTTTTATAAGGTGAGGCTATCTTTATAGGAAATGTTATCATGATCATTACCTTGATTTATTATTTCTTCCACAGCAAATATCCACTAATATTGTCATATATCCAAATATGCTGTTTTCTTCACACTGTATGTGGACTTGATTTCCCCTGTGTGTTTTCAGAGCTCGTGCTGTTTCTGTTTTCGAAGTACTGTGTGGATTTGGGAGTCAGGGTGTCTCCAAAGCTTGGGCACACTCCACACTTCGAGAGCCACTGATGGCAAAATCATTTCCAGGCATTGGTAAAGGGTCATGAGGACACCAAGAAGTGACAGTGAACATATCCTTGTGGGGAGCAGGGGTGGCTGGTTGCTCTCAAAGTTGACACAATAAAACAGATCTCACCTCAAAAGGAATAAGAGATAGTTTCCTCTGGAGCTAAAAATGAGTGACCATGCTCAGGATCACAGATTCAGATTGCCCTAAATGCCATATTCCAACATGGAAACAGTTTCCTAAAGTAGTTATAGCTGCAAAAACAAAAGAAAGTAAAGGTATTTTCCAAATACCCAGATGGAAACAGATAGGCAATAGCAGGGAAACATCCATAGACACCAGCAAGGAAATCTCTGCTGTGGGCCTCAGAGGCCGCCTGAAAGCATTCTTGAGTTTTGAGTTAGTTAGTTCTGCTAAATGAATACATTCTAGGAGGTTTGACCTGATCGTTACAGGATGTTAGGTGACAGCAGTGATCAATGAATGGTTTCTCAGGGGACTAATGACAGCCCAGGATAAATTGTCTCTGGATCTGCAACATTGTGATTCGCCATAATCACAAAGCCCTAATGAGTTCATCAGGCTTGTTGATTTCTTTATTTAGCATAGATATGGCTTTTTTGTAGAAACTTCAGTCCACACTGTGACCTTTGGAAAGGACTGTACAAGTTCTCAGGATCTACATATGTGTGGTCCAAGCTAAGCAGAACCCCTAAGGTTGAGATAGGGGTTCAGAAGTGGGAGGAGAAGTGGGTAAAATGTGGGATTTGGAGAAAACAGAAGAGCAGATAGGCCTGGATGACACCACACATGGAGGCAGGCCTCTCCCAGCCGGCATCCTTCACTTCACCCCACATTCAAAAGCTCAAGAAAAGTCACCCCAGCTGGGTTTCCTCTTTGTCTCTAGAGTTGGAGATGAATCATCTGCCCTTTCTTTGCCATCCATTTATAAAATAAATGTGTGAGTAACTTTCTTAATATTTTCCATATTAAGAAAAATTCAGGAAAGTTAAGACAGACTGTGGGGTTGATGTGTGGCTTTAACCAGATTTTATTTTTCTTTAAAAAATGTTGATGTAATAAAAATCTCTCTCTCTCTCTCTCTCTCTCTCTCTTTCTCTCTTACACACACACACACACACACACACACACACACACACACACACACACACACGTGTGTATCCAGCAGACACCTCACTGTCAAGCTTCCCTGGTCACATGGAAGGATTTCGGAGCAAAGATCTCTAAGTGTTTGAAGGAAAAGATGAGGAAAACCCTGTGGTTTTCCTACAGAGCTGAACAATACAGATACTTAGTTTGAAAGGAATGAATCAGACTAGCAGGTTATCAGTGTGTGAATGACCCCCTTCCTTCTTAAAGCCTGGACACTAATTGACAACTGACAACGACCCAAATTACTACTGGGAGTCATACTGGCTGGGAGGGCCATCATTCATGACCATTTTGTACCGCTTTTGCTCGTTTATTTCAGGATAGGTGACAATACCGAGCTGAGCTGGTGTTGCGGTCAGCTTTCTAGTTGCTGCGCAGGAAGAAACCAAACAAAAGCGGCTTGTGGAGGAATGGGTTTATTAGGCTTACGGACTCGAGGGGAGACTCCATCCTGGCAGGGAAAACGATGGCATGAGCAGAGGGTGGACATCACCTCCGCCACAGCAATGCAAACAGTGGCAGGAAGGTGTGCCAAATACTGGCGAGGGGAAGCTGGCTTATAACCCCCATAAGCCCATCCTCAACAACACAGCTTTAGTGAGGTTCTAATTCCCGAATTGCCATCAGCTGAGGATCGATCTATCAGAACACATTCATTTGTTTGTGGGGGACACCTGGATCAAACCATGATAGCTGGCATCCGTCTCTGTGGGGAGGCGAGGGCTGGTCTTCCCGAGTCTGAGATCTGCTCATACCTTCTCTCCAGCTCACAGTTGAAGGGCATGTGGGTTGAGATTCCTTTGTTCCTTTGCAAGAGGGAAAAAAATGTGCCAGGGTAAAAATAGGGTTTTAAAGACTTTTTTTTAAAAGCACCAATCATGCCACATCAGTTCTGGTGACAAAGGAGGGTGCTTCCATGGATGACATCTGGATAGGCTGTCTCTGTTGGAAGGCTGGGGTTCCCAGGCTGTACCCTGAAGCTCTCTGCCATCTCCCCACCCTCCCACCCCCACCCCGTAACCTCTGTGCTAGAATCAGGGGAGAACACCAGGCTTCCCTTTTCTTCTGTCACTTGCTTTTATGATTGAAAAAAAGATTCATTGTTCCAGAAAATTTCTCTGTAGGTAGGAGACAATCCTGGGCTAATTGCTGCAGCCTCAGCCTGCCTGGCTACTGTACTTGCTTCTCGAATGTTCCTCATGGCTCCTTTTCCTCGTTTCTGGGGACTCTGCCCTCTTTCTGCTCTCACTTTATTTGGTCCATGTATTCTTCGTTTTGCTTAAGAATCCCAAGGCTTCTCGTTAAAGTCACCCTGTTCCTCTGTCACAGATTTTGGTGTATTTATTTTCAGAAGCACTGTCTTCCTTGTTTGAATGTGGCAATTGGTTACTATCCAGAAAA
This sequence comes from Zapus hudsonius, assembly GCA_004024765.1. Classification (NCBI taxonomy): domain Eukaryota; kingdom Metazoa; phylum Chordata; class Mammalia; order Rodentia; family Dipodidae; genus Zapus; species Zapus hudsonius. The sequence goes on along the minus strand of PVHP010020116.1, from coordinate 15,462 downwards.
CAGATTTGGGGGGATTTGCTGAGGAGACAACCTCTCTTTCTTCAAAGAGCTGAGAAAGGAACTGCCAGGAGGAATGAGCCTTTCCCTCCTTGGACCCAAACACTTTTTCTTCTTTTTTGTAAAAAAAAATATATATATATATATATATATATGTATATATATATATATATATATATATATATATATATATTTGTAAGTAGAGATCAAGAGAAGAGAGACAGACAGAGAGAATGAGCATGCCAGGGCCTCCAGTCACTGCAAATGAACTCCAGATGCACGTGCCACTTGGTGAATCTGGCTTTACCTGGGTACTGGGGAATTGAACCAGGGTCATTAGGTTTTGCAGGCAAGTGCCTTAACCACTGAGCCATTTCTCCAGCTCCACTTTTTCCTTCTTTTAAGGCACTCTCTTTACTCTTTGAGGGTAGGAACTGGATCTTAAGTAAGCTAAAGAAAAAATAGTCAATAACATAAAACTCAAAGCCTCTGGCCCCTCCAGCCACATCCTTAGGTCTTTGGCCTCCGGTGGCAGCTTTGTAGACCAGGTTCTTGTTCAGTGGTTGCTCACCACTGGCCTTGAAGGCAGGGGAGGGGACCCCTTGGACCCAGATAACTCAGAGTTCATTGGTCTACTAGAGACATGACACCCAGATACCTCGGATTCCATTCTCTGCTCTGTCCACCAGGTCACGATCCCTCTTCCACAGTACGCTGGCCTGAAACCATTTGGTCACCTATTTTGTGTGTGAACTTGTGATGTAGAGACTGAAGCCAGGGGCATGTTAGGCAAGCTTCCTACCACTGAACTACATTTCAGAAGACCTGACTAAAAGTTACAAATTAGCCTACTTCACAATGGCAAAGAAAATATGTATTGTATATACATTCTATATATGCACAGATTATTTATATTTACACATAAGCTTATGTGCACACTATATATTTACATGCCTATGTGCATATATGCATATGTATACTATATCCCCACACATTATATGTACATATGTACAGTATGTGTGGTGTATGCATACATGTTGCAGAGGCATGTGCTTCCTGGGCATATGTGTAGAAGCCAGAGGAGGACATCAGGTGTCATCCTATCCTGCTCCTCTGCCTTAGTTCCTTCAGACAGAGTCTGTCCTTGAACCTGAGGCTCATATTGGCTTTCGGTTAGACTGGCTGACCAAGGAGCCCCAGCTATCCTGTCTCTTCACCTCCCAGTGCCGGGATGACAGGCCTGTGTAGCCATGCTTGGCTTTTCCTGTGTGTGTTGGGAACCAACATGCTTATGCCAACAGTATCTTACCTACTGAGCCATCTCTCCAGCCACACACAATTTAAATGCCTGCAAATCCGCATCAACTGGATGTGGTGGCACATACCTGTAATCTCAGCAGAGGCAGGAGGATAGTGAATTTGAGACCAACTCGGGCTACATAGTGAGACCATGTCTCAAAGGAAAAGGAAAAGAAAATCAGGGTTGTGATGACAGCGCTGAAAGCTACCCAGATCATGTGCCCAATGTCCTTCAGGTTAGCAAGACAGTGGTCACTGGAATGGTCAAAGCCTCACAGTGAGGTAGACACTGTAGATTGTTCTCAGCTCGAGGCCCCTTGAAGACAGCTCTTCAGTTTCAAAACAGGCATGATGGCACAAGCCTTTAATCCTAGCACTGGGGAGGCAGAGGTAGGAGGACTGCTGAGAGTTTGAGGCCACCCTGAGACTACATAGTGAATTCCAGGTCAGCCTGGGCTAGAGCCAGACCCTACCTTGGGAGAAAAAAAAGAGAGAAAGAAATAGGATATTTTAGATGAGAATGTTTTTTTTTTAGCTTTTTCATTCCCTAGAGATAGAGTCACTTATCAGCATACAATTCAATAGTTTTCCATCACTTGTCATCTGTGACAGGTGAGGTTTGATGCTGTAACGTCCTGGGCCCTGGATGCTGGTCATCTGTCCTCTATGTCCACTGCTGGGCTGGGCTCCACTTCCCAACCATGGGCTTAACCATGGCTCCACCTCTTGTCTTAGTGTCTCTGTCATTTGGGGTTATAATAGAAGATCCTAGAATGGGTGATTGATAATAAAAACGATGTTCATTTCCTATAGCTCTGGAGGCAGAAGGTGCAGTATCAGGGTTTTTCCATCTGGTGCTGTGTCTTCTCACTGTGTCTTAACACGGTAGAGGAATGGCAGACAACGTAAGATGCCACCTCAGCTCTCTCTTCCTCTCCTTAAATTACTGGTCCCATCACAGTAACCATCCTTGTGACTTACTTAACACTACCTCTCAGATAACCCACCTCCAAATACCATCACCATGGGACTTGGGGTGATAAGTTTCCAATCCATGAACTCCTGGGGAATACATTCAGACCAATGCACCTGGTGCTCACTTTTAAATGTTCAGCCTTCTGAAGTGTATGATGACTGACCAGAACCAGTGAGACCAGCCACTTAGGTTTCTGATCCTAGCTGCTGCATCCATGGCTTCTAACACTGGGTATTGGGAAGGCTTTCCTGAGGTTAGTGCAGGAAGAGCATAAACTACCCCGACCTTCAGTCCAGCAATTGAAGCCGATTGGAAAGGACGGTCTTAAAGGACTGCCTGGGTGATGGTGGGGGCTCTATAACCTTAAACTTGAAGGATGTAGGCAGTGCAACATCGAGGGGCTAAGCAATGGAGCAAACACATACTTTCAGTGAAGACTGTATGGCTCCAGTTGGTTCCTAGGGCCCCTGATGGAAATTATTAGAAAAGAGATGATTTATACCCTTGACACAGGCTATGTGTCCTGTCCTCGTTCGTATGTTGATGTCCTAATCTCTAGTATCTCCATGTGACCATATTTAAAGACTGTACTTTTATAGAGGTGATTATAGATGAAGTCATTAGAATGGACCCTAGTTCAATATCACCGGTGGGTGTGCTTATTACAAAAAAAGATAAGTACACAGATAGGTGCAGCCTGGGGTCCTGTGTGGAAACAGCCCTGGTGGATTATTACAGCCTGTGTTCACCAAGGCTCTCCCGAGAAGCAGTCCATGGGATATGTGTGCATGTGTAAAAGGGTGTATATTATGGGAGCTGGCCCATACAATTATGGAGGCCAAGACGTCCTATTGATCTGTAAGCTAGGGACCCTCCCTATGATAGTAGGTGGTGTGGTTACATCTGAATTTAAGAGACTGTGAGCTAGGGAAGCCAGTGGGGGTAACTTCCAGCCTGAAGCTGAAGGCTTAGGAATCAGGGACGGGAGGTGCTTAGTGTATACACCAGAGTGTGATGGCCCAGGAACTGGGAGCTCAAGATATCTAAACTCAGGAGAAGCTGGGTGGCCCAGGCAAGGAGAGGAAAGAGCATCTCCTCCTTTGACACTTAGGGGACCATCGACAGGTTGGATGGTGCTTGCTACATAGGTAAGTCTAGGTCTGCTTTACTTAGTCTGTGATTCTAACTCCTCCAGAAACACTTTCATAGATCCATCTAGAAATAACCTTTGACCAGTTCTCTGACATCCTGAGGACCATTTTATGTTGACACATAAAATTAACCAGAATTTGACCCTCCAAGGCAGCTTTGGGCAACCCTTTGCTACCATATGATAGAAGCCCACCTTCTGAGCTCTCCACTGTTCGGTCTCCAAGTCACTTAAGGGAAAAATAAATGATATTTATTTGCAAGCATGTTTGAACTCTTTGCCGGAGCAGGTGGAATTTCTAAGCCTTGGCAGAAAAGGCTGGAATTACATAAGGAACAGCGGGGAGCACCCTTGTGCAGGGCGGAGGATGCCTGTGGCAGAAACACTGGACCATGGAGTCCAGACTGTGCCACCATGGGGGAGGGCCTGGGAGGAACCATGAAGGACCCTTAAGGACAAGGACAAAGGAAACTTGAGACTAAAGACCTGTGCAATTTTCACCTAAGTCCTTCACTGTCCCCAAGGAGGTGTGCAAAGCCATATTCTCACTCTGGTCACCATTATCTGATTCCGACAGGGTCCCTGTTCTCTGTCTCCCAGTGGCCACTGTGAACTCTCTGGCCATGGCTATGGTAGAGAATGGAGTACTTTTCAGAGGCCAGGAAGCACCCCGGCTTCTCTTCTATCAGAAAGCTGCATTGCTAAGGTCAACTGCCCTGCTCCAAAGGGAACCTTAGCAGTCACTCCACGTGTGTCTGGTGCCACAGGGCCCCACACCATATCAACACCATGGCTCCCTCCTCTGCCACAGACAGAGCTCAGGACTTTGGCACCTCCTTGTCCTAAATCCCAGCTACTCTGGGCAAGCAGTGAATGAGTCCAAGTTTCCTCTGGAAAAGAGAGTTAGGAGCACTTCCATTTTGGGGTTTCTAGTGCATATAAAGCTTTGGGCAGCAGGGATCAGAGAAAGAAGTCTTTTTCCTCCAGATACTATGTTTCCATTTGTCAGGAAGGTATTGTAACCAACACACAGGACTGAATGCTTGTGGTGTGACAGCAGGCCCTCTTGTGTGGCTCTGTCTATCAGCACCTGGTCTGTATCCCAGGGCACCTGGCATAACAGGCAGGCCAGAACAGAGTCCCAGGCTGGTGACTTACTCCTGCTTCTCTGTCCTCCTGCTGAAGTCGGCCTTCAGCAAATGTTTCTTTCAGTAGAACACCCTGCTGTGCATGGTTCATATGCTTCAGCCATCCCAGAGATCAGTGGTCTTTCTCTCCGGGGAGATTCGGCATTCAGAGAGGAAACATTGTGACTCCAAAACCAGAGTTCTTAGGAAGATGGGGAACCAGTCCCAGTGGGAGTTTCTGAGCTGCTAGCTTCCATTCCCTCTGTACATAACCTTGATGGAGTGGCCCAGGCTCTGTGGGCTAGTTTCCTTATATGTAAATCTTTCTTTAAAAAATTATGTATTTGCATGTGGTGTGTGTGTTGTGTTGTGTGTGTGTGTGTGTGTGTGTGTGTGTGTGTGTGTGTGTGTGTGTGCGTGCATGCATGCACCAGGGCCTAGTGTCACTGCAAATGAACATCAGGTGGCTTGTGTGGTTGGTTTGGGAATTGAATCCAGGCTAGAAGGCTTTGCAAACAAATGCCTTTAACAGCTGGGACATCTTCCCAGTCCCTGTAAATCTTAAATCGAGAACACAACCTTGGTCTTTCTTACTGAGATAGTATCAGCTGGAATTTGGGAGCTTTTCTCAAAGAATACCACAAAACAGCCAGAGTGCTAGGGTTCCAGAGAAGCTTGGGCTCTTTGCCTTGCTGTTGTTATTATTGGGGCATCCACATTGCTTGTGTAAGAACACTTTGAGAGTCTTTTTAAAAATGTATTTATTCATTTCAGAGATAAAGAGGCAGACAGAGAAAAAGAGAGAGGTGGTGGGGGGTAAGTATGGGTGTGCCAGGGCCTTCTGACACTGAAAACTAACTCCAGATGCATGTGCTACTTTATGCATCTGGCTATATGTGGATACTGGGGAATCAAACCCGAGTCATCAGGCTTTGCGTACAGGTGCCTTTAACTGACGAGCCATCTCTTCAGCCCCAAAAGTCTTTTTGAAATTCCAAGAATTCAAAATGAAAGAAAGAAGGAAGGAAGGAAGGAACATGGAATTTCAAGACTTGCAAGAAAGAACGATTACGTTTGTCCAAGGAAGAAGTGTAAAGGCTTCGTTCATTCTGCTATGCAATAATTTTTCCTTGAGCTCCTACTCTGTGCCAAGCAGCGGGATTTAAGGAAAAGCATGTGTCTTCTAGGAGCCTAAAGACTAGTGGTAGCCGGGTGTGGTGGTGCACGCCTTTAATCTCAACACTCGGGAGGCAGAGGTAGGAGGATTGCCGTGAGTTCAAGGCCACCCTGAGACTACATAGTGAATTCAAGGTCAGCCTGGGCTAGAGTGAGACCCTACCTCGAAAAACCAAAAAAAAAAAAAATTAAAAATAAAAATAAAAATAAACTAGTGGTCTTGAAAGCCACATGGAAAAGTCACAGCATTCTAGGGTGACTCATTTTTGTGAGTATTGTCACACTGACCTCAGTGTTCTTGCTGGCCTGGGTGTTCAGTCTGCATGGCATCTAGCTACTGACCCTACATGCAATAGTAATTTCAAACAATCTTAATGGAGCTGAAAATTTTCCACTGCCTGCTGCTGTCATAGGCATCATAAGGCCATAGGCAGCACATTGCTCACGTGTTTGTGGTGATATAATTGTCAACACGCAGGCTGGCTGCCAGATGTGGGTAAGTATGACACATGTAATTATGTACCGTGATGGTAAACAACTTGGTTACTGGTGGATGCATTGGCTATGCTTCTAACCATTATTTGAGACTGGTTTCCTACCTATTTAAAATGCTTGCTGTAAATAGTAACCCATGTTCTGCAGCATCTGGAGTTTCCTGTCTCTTTACACAGCACTGCCTGCAGAGGCTGCCTGCATGAGTGACTAACCTAAACACAGGCCCAGGAGTCCTCCGTCACGTCTGCACAGTGATGAGATGTTGTTAAGTGACACAGGACTATCTCATGGGTGATCTGCCCACTTCTTAATCCCCAGTCCCTGAAATCAGAGTCAAGCTGACCTCACTCTTTAGATCCAGGCTAGGGCATGTGACTCCGGCTGGGCCAATTAAATCTACATGACCACATGGATTGATGTGGCCGTAAGGTTGCCAGGTAAAATGCATGATGTGCTTACTTAAGCCAAGTTTAAATTTGGAATTCAGGTACATAAAGTTTCTTCTCCACTCCAAATACTGCATGAAATGTATTTATACTAAGAAGTTACTTGTTGTTGATATGAAATTCAAATTTAAAAGGTCATTGTTATAGTTGGATTGAGACATGTCACCCACAGTTCTTGTGCAGAACCCTTGGTTCCTGGCTGGTGGTGTCCTATGTTGGCTGGCTATGGAGATTCTGGGAGATAGGACCTGATTGGAGGAATTGGGTCACTGGAGGATGGGCGTAGGGTCTACCTCTTACTTTGATAACTCCTGTCACACTCTGTGCCCCCAGACGTAAACAGCTGTCACCTGCCTTATGCATACGGCCATGATGCTCTGACCAAGCAATTATGGACTGAATCCTCTGAAACGGATCCAAAATAAATCTTTCCCCCTTAAGTTATTTTGGCCACATAGTTTGTCACAGCCGGGAGAAAAGTAACTAATACAGACATCTTATGTTTTGATTTGCTAAATCTGGAAATTTTATTCAAGGGGGTAATAAGACCAGTCCCCTCCCCCCATACCTTGAACATTTCTAGAATTCTTGGCTACAAGGCACTCTCTCCCAACTAGAACTGTGGGAGCTGCTTGATTTATCTTTGGGAAGGAAGTCTTCCATGCTAGGCTGAGCTGAGAGATGGGAAGAAATCTCTCTGAGGCACTTCAGAGCCTCCCATCCAACTTCCCTGATGAGCCTCAGACTGTCCTGCAAGGCAACACAATGTCATTCTTTTGTCCCTTGCAACAGACACCCTTTAATCCAAGCTGCTCTCACTTTTGGTTGGAGAATCTGTTTTATCTTACAGACGGAGAACACGGGAGAGATTCAGAATACATCAATACATCACGGAAAGATAGCTGTCGACCATGAGACAGGTAACCTCCTCCGCATCTCCAGGCCCAGGAGTCATTACAGAGGAAGCAATGACATGAATACTGCTCTCCCTGCTAGCCTGAAAACCAATTCCAGGGAGATGGTGACAGACACTGTGGTCACTCAAACCTCATCAAAACACAGATCCAGAGTCACAGAAAACACAAAATCAGATCTTTAACACTCCCGCCAAGGCTCAGGGCAGACTGTGGAAGAAGGGGCCGAAAGATTGTAAGAGCCTCAGGATTGAGGGAACAGCCTGAGACACCATTCCTCTTACCAAAAACTGAGGCCTCAAGGACCCCACAGTGAATCCCAGTAACTCCATTGAGGAAGACCCTCAATGGAATGGGGGCAGGACAGAGGGGATATAAGAGCACACATTTTTTATTAAAAATAAATAAATTATTTAAAAAAGAAAAGGAATCAACTGGAGGGGAAGACAGGTGGAAGAGGGGAACGAATGAGAACATTGATAATAACAATGTATAGAGATGCCATAATGAAACCTACTGCTTTGTATGCCCACCAAAAAAAAAAAGGAAGCTTTATGTGAAAGAAAAAAAAAGAAGAAAAAGAAAGACAGACAGACAGACAGAAAGAAAGAAAGAAAGAAAGAAAGAAAGAAAGAAAGAAAGAAAGAAAGAAAGAAAGAAAGAAAGAGCCGGGCGTGGTGGCGCACGCCTTTAATTCCAGCACTCGGGAGGCAGAGGTAGGAGGATTGCCGTGAGTTTGAGGCCAGCCTGAGACTACAGAGTGAATTCCAGGTCATCCTGGGCTAGAGTGAGACCCTACCTCGAAAAACCAAAAAAAAAACCAAAAAAACCAGAAAAAGTCTTGTCCAAAACATGCCCCAACATACCTAACTCTGTACTAAGGCTCTAATTTTTCCTTCATCTTGAAATATTTTCTAACAAAATCATTGCCATTTCAGTCTTCCCCAGAAATCCTTCACAAACTATTTTGAAGAGCCACCCACTGTCCAGGACCACATAGTCAGGTTAGTATTTTGTTTAGAAATCTTTTTAGAGTTCTATTTTTTATAGTTCTACCCACTAGAAAGATCTAAAAATGGGAATCTCTTTAGCAGCATCTGGGTTGTGGTCTTACAAGATCATTTCCCGCTAAGAAGAGACGGAAGTTCTTACAGAAATGGTAGTTTGCATACAAGGTGAGCTGGAACAGGTTACCTCAACAAAGTCATTACACTAGTAGGGGTTCTTCCAGAAGACTCAGAAGTCCTCTGGAAGGTACTACCTGTAGCCAAAAGGGACAGTTAAGTGTCAGCAAGATTAATAACTGGGGCTGGGGAGATGGCTTATTAGGTAAGGGTGCTTTGCATGCAAGTATGAGGGGTCCCAGAGGATCTGATTTGCCCTGAGCTCAATCCCCAGCACCTACACAGCCAACTGGGAGCGGCCACACTTGCCTGCAGCTCTGGACCTTTTGAGGAGTGGACATCAGAGACTTGCTGGGGCTCCCTGACTGAAAATGGCAGCTCCAGGTTCAGTGAGAGACCCCATCTCAAAGACATACAAGCAAGCCAGGTGTGGTGGTGCACGCCTTTAATCCCATCACTCGAGGCCAGCCTGAGACTACAGAGTGAATTCCAGGTCAGCCTGGACTAGAGCGAGACCCTACCTCGAACCCTTCCCCCCAAAAAAAAACCAAAATAACACATGGTAGAACGATGGAGGAGGACACCCACACTCTCCTCTGGCTTCAGCACATATGTGTGTATGCAGTGCACACATCTGCACACACAAATACTACAATACACAAAAAAAAAGAAAAGAAAAGATTTAAAACTGCTCTGGGCATAGTGGCACAGCTTATAATCCTAGTACTTGGGAGACAGAGGCTGGAGGATGGAGAGTTTGAGGTTAGCCTGGGCTACATAGCAAGTTACAGGCCATCCCAAGTAACATAGCAAGAAATAAATTAAACGAACACAACAACCATTCAAGGCACAACAAACATTGAAAAATCTGTAAATAATACTGAATTTACAAAACCCCCTTTGGGGGACGTTAAGACCCACTCACTATTCTAAAAGCAAGTAAATATAGGGTAAGAATCAAGAATACAGAACCTTCCATGGGCTCGGTATGAACTACACTTCAGAATAACAAGTAGTTGGTGAGGAAAAGTCTCTCTCTTTAAGATTCCCCTCACAAACTGAGAAGAAATCCGTATGAGCTGCCGGGGCTGCTGTATCAGACTTCCACAGGTGAGTAGCTTGTACAATAGAAATTGTTTGCTGATTCGAAGCTGGAAGCCAGAGACTGAGGAGTGGACATAGCCCTGCTTTCTCTGGAGAACAAGGATCTCCTTCCTCCTGTGTTCTGTGTGTCCACCTCTGGGTCCAAATCTCCCCTTTTCATTGGATAAGGGTCCACCCTACTCCAGTAGCACCTTAAGTAATTCCAGCTGTGACAACCCAATTTCTGAATAAGGTCTCATTATGTTAGGACTTCTACACATGATTTTGGGGGGATGTAACCCAATTCATGATAGAATAACAGCATCATTTTGTGATTCTCAATGAATTAATGGATCTGGGACATGGCCATTGTTACCTGGTCAAACCATTAAGTATAAAGGTAATGAGGAACATTATAGTAAATGAAACAGGCTTCTTGGACCACACTTGGACCAACCTTAAAAACAGACACATCAGAGCCAGGCGTGGTGGCACACACACACCTTTAGCCCCAGCCCTGGGGAGGCATCACTGTGAGTTCGAGGCCAGCCTGAGACTACATAGTGAATTCCAGGTCAGTCTGGGCTAGAGTGAGACACTACCTCAAAAGACAAAAAGCAAAACAAAACAAAAAACAGATACATTGAGTTTGAGAACTGGCTTGGTGGATAAAGTGCTTGTGTTTGCTATACCAGCATGAAGACATGATTTTGGAGCCCCAGAACCTACTCAAAAGCCATACACCATGGTGGGCATCTGTAATCTCAGTGTGCCTAGGGGGAAGCAGGGAGGCAGAGATAGAATTTTCCAGAAGCTCACAGACCAGCTAACCTGGTAAATGTAGTGGTGAACAGCAAGGACATTGAGAGACCCTGTCTCACACAAGGTAGAAAGCTTGGACTGCTCCACGAGAGGGAAAGCATGCCTGGTACTGAAGACCTAGGCAAAACCCTATAGTGGGGAGGTCATGACCTGAGGGGAGTAACACCAGCCGTTGTCTGGCTAAATGCATATGTTATGCCCACAAAACTGTGTTATAACCATTTTTTTTAAATGAGCATACCCATACAATAATGCTACTCTCACTTTTGGCTGGAGAAGCTTCTCTTTTTCAGATGGTGGTGACCACGGGGATAACTCAAAAGATACATAGTGCTGAGAAGTGACAGTGGAGTGTTCAGCACTGGGACATCTCTGTCACACTTCCAGAGGCCCAGGGTCCATTGCAGAAGAGGTGGTGGGAAGATTGTAAGAGCCAAAGGGAGGGGAGGACTGCTTACAATGCAAACTCCCAGACACAAAATGGCCTTTTTATTCATGACTTCAAAGATCCTGATAATACCTACACATAATGGGAGGAAAAGATGATGACACCAAAATAAAACAGAGACTAATTGAGAGGGGGAAGAGATATGAGGGAGGGTGGGAAGGGAATTATAATGGTTTATGGTCTATAATCATGGAAGCTATCAATAAAAGTTAAAAGTAAATAAATCAAACACATATATGGTAGAAAGCAAGACCCAGCACCCAGAAGTTGTCCTCTGACCTCCACACTTGTGGCTGCACACACACACACACACACACACACACACACACACACACACACGATTAAAAAGATACATTTCTTTTATATTTACTTAAAGTTACACATATTAATATATTAATGAGATACTAGTCATGTTTAATAATATACATCTTGCACAGTCAACGTACACATATTCATCACTTTAAATAGTTACCTCTTCTTTATGGCAAAACACCAAATCCTTTCTTCTTGCTTTTTAAGATATACACAGCCAGTTGTGGGGTACAGCCCTGTAATTACAGAAGCTGACTCTAGGTAGCTGCTTTTATGAGCAGAACCTGAGAGAAAGAAACTGACCCCTGGAGTCGTTTAAACCAAGGTGGAACCCGCCGCTTCTGCAGGTTTCTGTTTCTGTGGCTACAGCATCTGCTGACAGCACTTCTGGGTGTTTTTCTTGAACAGCAAAAATAACAATGCTTGAAGAATTAGCATCACATGGGCAAAGGACGGACAACATGTGAGTGAAGGGCAAGGAACTTGTACCTTTGAATAACCTTTATTTTTTTCCGAGGTAGGGTTTCACTCTACTCCAGGCTGACCTGGAATTCACTATGTAGTCTCAGGCTGGCCTCGAACTTACAGCAATACTCCTACCTCTGCCTCCCAAGTGCTGGATTAAAGGCGTGCGCCACCACACCCAGCTTGAATAACCCTCTAAACATTGTTAAAGGAAGGGGTTTAGGAGCATGACCTGTTGGACTCTGGTCATCCAGAACACACACACACACACACACACACACACACACACACACACACACACACACCATTGGCAAACGCAATCACACTAAGCCCACCTGCGATCTTCAATAGGTCTGTGGCAGTTCTGTGGGCCATTCATTACTGACCACTATGGTCAGCACTTCTCACACATGGCCATGTCTTTCTGGGTGAGTACAACCAGGTCACTGAGGAAGTGGGGCAAAGAGCTCGGCTCAAGTTCAGTCAGCATCGCCAAACATTCCTTGTCAATATTGGTCTTCTGTGCTGTTCAGGGCAAAGGTAAACCAAGGCACAGGAAACCTAATCACATCACACATAAACAGGTTGTCAAGATTAACTTCAGGCCAAGTTATAAGTCAGGAACCTAGCACAAAGAGCATTTCACAGAAAAGTTATTTGTAAGGATCCTAAGAAGTATTCCCACAGTTCTTTCCCATAGTTCATTCCCACAATGCACTACGTAACCACTGCTTAATCTCTCCAAGGTGCTGTAGACACCAGAACTTCTTCTTCCTCCCTAATGGCAACTTAGTATCCAGTTCTTAGATGGCAACAATTATTTCTCTTTCTCTCCCCTCATCCTTCCTGGCTTCGTCATTCTACATGCAAATCCTAACATTTAATTGACAAGTTTGCAATGATGTGCACCCCGTGTCATTATGAAATACATAGATCTTGTGAAACGGCTAAATTAAGCTGATTATCATATGTATTACTTCACACACAATGTTTTTCTGGTTTAAAAATCTACTCTCAGGCATTTTCACGAGTACAGAGTGTTACTGGCAACACTGGGTGCTGTGTTGTACAAGAAACCTCTTGAACTTTGGACTAGTTCTCTTTTTGTCAGTGACAGAGTACCTAAAATTAAAGCAAAAAAAAAAAAAAACTTAGATGAAGAGAGATTCCTTTCATCTCGTGTTTCCTGAGATTTCATCCCATATCCTTGACTCTGTTGATTCTGGGTCCTTGGTGGGCAGAGATTCATGGTGGTGGCAACATGTGCCTGAGGCAGATGTGGGAAGAAAGAGAAGAAGGAGCAAGATACAGCCCTGAGGGCCCCACCTGCCCCACCTACCGCCTCTAGCACCAGCAAGCCCCCAGCACATAACCCATTTGGGGAGGATTCTTTACACGCAAAACATAACATTTAGCCTTTGCCCCCGACAAAAGGCCCATGTCCATCACCCAATGCAAAATTCACCCAACCCAACTCTGAGAGTCTCCATAGTCTTAACAGATCCAGTATTGTTCAGAAGTCCAAATTTAAAGTCTCCTCTGAGACTGAAAACAAACTTAGCTGTGAGCCTCTGAAAAATAAGCAAGCTACATACTCCCAAAATCTGTTCTGTTCCAAAAGAGAAGATGGGACCAAAGCCGAGACCCAACAGTGCAAGCACACCATCCTGTAGCCCCGTGTGGGACTGATCTGGTGATATGCCCTGAGCTCCACAGGGCTTACCAGCCCTGCTCACATGGCTGGCTGACTGCAGCTCACGTGGCCCCTTTCTTCTTCAGCTGGCTCTACCCGACGCTGGTAGCTTTCTTTGGTAGGTGCACCACATTCCTAAAACCTCTGACTCCCAGGGATCTCCGATGCATCTTCAGCCTTCCCTTCACACCTTCTTGGCTTAGTGAGTGTCCTTTCAGTGTCTGTCTGCTGGATTTCCAACACTCATACATACTGCCTGGCTTTCCTGGGTAGAAGCCTCCATGACTTTGTAACTCTTACGTTTTGTGTGTCTATCAAAACAGCATCACGTGGATATTGCCAAGGACTGCCACCAGTTCAAGCAACAGCTAGACCCCTTGGACCATGGCTTTAGTGTCCTCTGAGTGTATGAACACTCTGGGAACACCCTTTGTGAACAGTGAACTCCCAGAAATCTCTACTCAAAGTCTTTCCCATGAGTCCAAACCTTCCCACCCTTGAGCCTGTGATGGGTGGGGTCTGGGTCTGGCCAGAGTTGCCCTAAAGTATCTTTGATATTGTGCTGGTGCAAAGTACATAGCTTTTTAACAATGGCACTTTGTTAATCTCTTTAATAGTCATATCTTCCTTGTCCACAGCTTTAAACGTGCCCCTTTCCTGCCTAAATTACAGACTTTTCAAATGTTCCTGATCTACATTTTGCCCCATCTTTCACTACAACCATAACTAAAAGTAGACAGTAAAAACCATGCCGTGGTTTGAATGCTAGGCTGCCTTGAAATAGCCTCCACCAGGTTAGTCTGTCACCTTAAAACACAGCCTCTCTAGCCGGGCATGGTGGTGCACGCTTTAATCCCAGCACTCGGGAGGCAGAGGTAGGAGGATCGCCTTGAGTTCAAGGTGTGGACAAAATATAGACAAGTTCCTTGCTAGCATATAACCTAAATAGCTAGAATTTCATCCCTAAGACAGTTCTCATTTCTAACACAAAATAGTGGCAATACTTGGGGACAATCTTTCAATACATGGTTCTGTCTTCTTCTTCCTCCTCCTCCTCCTCCTCCTCCTCCTTCTTCTTCTTCTTCTTCTTCTTCTTCTTCTTCTTCTTCTTCTTCTTCTTCTTCTTCTTCTTCTTCCTTCTTCTTCTTCTTCCTTCTTCTTCTTTCTTCTTCTTCTTCTTCCTTCTTCTTCTTCCTTCTTCTTCTTCTTCTTCTTCTTCTTCTTCTTCTTCTTCTTCTTCTTCTTCTTCTTCTTCTTCTTCTTCTTCTTCTTCTTCTCCTTCTCCTCCTCCTCCTCCTCCTTCTTCTGCTTGTGTGCGTAGTTGTGTTGTAGGGAGAGTGTGTGGTATGGTGTGTGGTGTATGCGCACCTATGTGCCCTTGTAGCACCCCATGCATTCGCCTGTGGTAGAGGACACTCGCCAGTGATGGCTGCAGCTGAAATCAGGTGTACCACTCTGTCATGGTTTGATCCAGGTGTCCCCCACAAACAAATGAATGTGTTCTGATAGATCGATCCTCAGCTGATGGCAATTCGGGAATTAGAACCTCACTAGAGCTGTGTTGTTGGGGCGGGCTTATGGGGGTTATAAGCAGTGCTGTGGCAGAGGTGATGTCCAGCCCTCTGCTCATGCCATCGTTTGCCCTGCCAGAATGGAGTCTCCCCTCAAGTCTGTAAGCCAAATAAACCCATTCCTCTACAAGCCACTTTTGTTTGGGTTCTTTCTGCACAGCAACTAGAAAGCTGACCGCAACAGTTTTGGTACCAGGATGTGGGGTCATCTGTTGCTGCTGGAACCCTGGTCTTGTGGCTTTGGTTTTCTGGAAGTGATCTACAGGAGGAATGTGGAAGGATTTGAACTCCCGGCCTAAGAGGTGCCTCGCAGTGTTGTGAGTACAGCGTGATGGTCAGAGTTAAAAGACCTGAATGTAATGAG
>PVHP010020115.1:0-30903 GCA_004024765.1 Zapus hudsonius | reverse complement strand
TTTTTTTTTTTAATTTAATTTATTGTCCATAATGAGTTACAACATTTAGTGGGCAAACAATGAGTTGTTATCCCCAATTCCCCGCTGCCCTCCCCTCCCCCTCCACTGGATAACCTCCTCCATGGGCCGTCTGGATCAGTCCTTGTGACAGGGGACCCTGGATAGCCTAGTATTCATCCAGGTTCTCCTGGCCATGCCTTTTTTTTTTTTAAATTTTTTTTTAATTTTTTTTATACAGTGAGATCTTATTTCAAAAATTGAAATAAAATAAAACAAAACAAAAAACCTGCAGGGCAAGGTGGAGAGATGGCTCAGCGGTTGAAGCCTCTTGCTTGCAAAACCTTAAGGCCTGGGTTTAATAATTTTGTTGAATAATGCTTACAACAGGGAAAAAATGTCTTAGATGAGAGATACATCATTTAAGAAGTCACTGGGCTGAGATGATGGCCCAGTCCCTAAGGAATTTGCTGCATAAGAATGAGGACCTGGGCTGGAGAGATGGCTCAGCGGTTAGGGCACTTGCCTCCAGTGCCTCAGGCCCAGGGTTCAATTCCCCATTACCCACATATGCCAGACCCACAAGGTTGTGGCCCTGGTGTGCGCTCTCTCTCTCTCTCTCATCTCTCTGCTTGAAAATGAATAAATAAAATATTAAAAAAAAAGAGTAAGCAACCTTTTAAAAAAAAAGAATGAGGACCTGCCTGAGTTCAGATCCCCAGTACCCATATAAAAATGCCATGCGCTCATAACTCCAGTGCTGGAGAAGGAAAGACAGGTGGATCCCTACGGTTTGCTGGTCTGGCGAGGCTAGCTGGATGGGTGAGCTCTAGGTCCAGTGGGAGACCTTGTCTCAAAAAAAAAAAAAAAAAAAGATGGAGAGAGACAGCCGATGTCACCCTCTGGGTCTGGGCACATGCATTCAAGTGTATGTGCACTTGTACACATGTGTGTCACAAACATACAAGTATGCATACCACACATACACATGTTATTATTTTCATAGGTACACATATAACATTGATATAATTGCAATCAAAACCCCCATTTTTAGGGGGGGGGACGTGGAGGTATTAGATACATTAAGCATCTGATCAGACAGTAATCAAAGGTCTGTTGCTGGCCAGCCAAGGAATCTGCACAGATCTATTAGACAAAACAGAGCTTCCAGGCTTAGTGGGTAAAGAAGCCTGCTTGCTTGCAAAGCCTGATAACTTAATTCCCTAGTACCCATGTAAAGCCAGATGTACAAAACGGTGGAGATGTCTGGAATTGGTTTACAGTGGCCAGAGACCCTGACTTCCTCCCTCGCTCTCAAATAAAGAAATAAATAAATATTTAAAAATGTTTCTTCCAGAAATAGGCCAAAATATATTTGGGAACTTTATGCCAAAGGTTCTGAAGAAAATTATTTAATAAATGACCATGACATGGCGGGCAGCTGGGCCCATCCACCAACCAAACACACCAGCAATAGAAATGTTGAAGAGAAAACCATTTACTCTCAGGGAAGACAGGACTTCCCTAAACAATGCAAGAGCCACACACGAAGCAATGGAATGTCTGCTGACAAAGAGAAGCAGTCGTTCCCTGTTTTATTTGGTCACAGAGTCACAAGGAAAGTCTGAAGGCAGACATTACAGGAGGGAAGAAAGCAGAGGGGTGGGTGTGCACCAACTTCCCTGCAAGCCGAGGATGCAGATGAAGGGGATACATGGTCAATGCCTAGAAGAGAGGGGCGCAAATGCCACCAAGCCTCTGGGGACAGAACATGCAGAAGCGAATGCCACACAATGCCAAGTAGCTGTTTTCACTGATCAGACTGGCAAAATGCCCAGAGGCCGGTGACAGGACTAATGATGACAGGGCCATACCTCAGGTAGGACTATCATGAAAATTACCAAGTCTGCGCAAGTGCAAGACACTGGACTTCACTTTGGGGTGTTTCATCTTAGGGGAGATAAACAACTTGGAGATGGGGGGCTCTGCACGATGCAGTTTGAAATGGCAAAACAACATAATAACAAAACAAAACAGGGCCTGGAGAGATGGCTCAGCCGTTACAGTGCTTGCCTGCAAAGCCCAATGACCTGAGTTCGATTCCAGTGTCCACGTAAAGCCAGATGCACAAAGTGGCACATGCATCTGAAGTTCGTTTTTAGTGGTTGGAGGCCCTGGAGTGCCTATTCTTTGTCTCACTTCTATCTCTGCTTGCAAATAAGTAAATCTATATTAAAAAAAAAGAAAAAAAAGTTCCCTAACCAGCCTACATACCCATCCATGATGTTTGAGGAAAACATGGCATACTCATACTATGTTTTTTTTTCAGTTGGAAATTGATTTATTATATGTATGGGGGTCATCTTAGTCTAAGAACCTTGTTCTTTTTTTAATATTTTATTTATTCATTTTCAAGCAGAGAGATAGAGAGAGGTAGAGAGAGAGAGAGAGAGAGAGAGAGAGAGAGAGAACCAGGGCCACCACCTTGTTGGTCTGGCTTATGTGGGTCCCGGGGAATTGAACCTGGGGCCTTAGGCACTAGAGGCAAGTGCCTTAACCGCTGAGCCATCTCTCCAGCCCATACTCATACTATGTTTATAGCACAGGGCCATCAGTAGAGAAAATCATCGAAGTCTCAGGAAAGCCCTCTCCTTGCTGCCTTGAGTCTGAACAGTCCCATGAACACAGGACTACCATTGAGTTTTGGGAGGCCTGGGTCGGAGGGGCTGGAGGGTGTGGGCTCAGGTCTTGCGATCATTTATTCCAAGGAACTAGTTTTGCAGTTAAGCTGTACACGGGGTCTCATGGCTGTAATCATAGCACTTGGGAGGTGAGGCAGGAGGATCAGGAGTTCAAGGTTATCATCTGCTATACAGCCGAGTGCGAACCAGCCTGGGGCACATCAGACCCTATCTCAAAGGTAAGACAGAGAGGAGAAAGGGAGGCAGGGAGAGAGAGAGAGAGAAAGAGACAGAACATGTGTGCATGTGTGCACACACACTTGTAACTGTGGAAGGTAGTATCTAGGTGGAGACATAAAGATATTAAAAGAGAAAGACTATTAAAAAGGGGGGCTCCTTGCCTACAAAGCCTAAGGACCTGGGTTCGATTCTCCAGTACCCAGAGGCAGATACACAAGGTGGTGCATGCATCTGGCATTTGGAGTTTATTTGCAGCAGCTAGAGGCCCTGGCGTGCTCATTCTCTCTCTCTCCTTACAAATAAATATTCAAAAGGGGGGAGCTCTATGAGCCTGTCAACCCCAACTTGTAACATATAAAGACCCACATAATGAGCACAGAAAGGGCGGGAACGATGTCCACCAATGTGATTAGTGTCATACATGGGCCGTAAGGCTGATTTCAATCTCTTTCCCTTAATATTCCATTTTCTCATATTTTCTATTTTGAATACACATTACATTTATAACCAGGAAAAAATCTATTAGAAGTTCATAAAAAAGAGTATTGGGGGGGGGAAAGAAAGATGTTATTATTGTGAGATACAGGCTCACAATAATACAAATTTTCCGGGTAAAATGTAATAGTCGAGTAGCTTTTAAAAGAGGTACAAGGAATACAGCAGCCTTGGCCACACCCCTCGGGAGACAAGTTTTAAGACATTCCTTGAATATCAGCACTCTATACTATTTTCCTTAGACACACCTACCCACCCCTAGGAAAGTTCAATTTATAAATTAGGCACGGTAAGATGAGCAATAGCGGTAATAAAACAACTATAACAATATAGTGTGATATAGTCATTTGGGCATTTTCTTCTCGTGAACTAGGGATTAAACCCAGGGCTTTGCACACGCTAGGCAAGTACTGAGCTATAGCCCCAGCCCTAGACTCTTCCATTTAATAATTTTTGGACTGCATTTGACCATGGGTAACTAAGACCAAAACAGTGGGTGACAACGGTGGGGACCATAATCCCAGGTCAATGAATTTAATCAGAGGACAATGCTAGACTCAAGGTCTATTCTTGCCAGCTCTCTGGCGCCACCTGCTGACCAAATAGCATTTCCATTCAAAGTGGAACAGTTGTAATTTCTCTCCCCTCAGTAGCCTCTGCTTTGGGACAAGGTAAGTGCTTATTTTCCAAACCACTCATGTGAACTCGGATCCAGAGAGACGAAAACGTAAATCATGACATCCTAGAAAAGCCTGTCATATCTCAGTAGGAACTTGCATTATATGTACAGAAATACCAGAATCTTCATGAACCAGGAGTGGTGGGTGGTTACAGGCCTAGGATCCTAGCATTCAGGAGGCTGAGGCAGGAGGATCTTGAGTTTGAGGTCAGCCTGGACTACAAAATGAGACCCTGTCCAAAAACAAAGGGGCTGTAGAAATGGCTCAGTGGACCAAGTGCTCACTGAGTACCCACATTTGATCTTCCGATCCCACATAAAAAGCCAGGAGGAGCCGGGCATGGTGGCTTTAATCCCAGCATTCAGGAGGCAGAGGTAGGAGGATGGTTGTGAGCTGAGGCCAGCCTGGGACAATCGAGTGAGTTCCAGGTCAGCCTGGGCTAGAGTGAGATCCTGCCTCAAAAACAAAACAAAACAAAACAAAAACAAAAGCCAGGAGTTATGGTGGGCTTCTATAATCCTGGCATGCTGATAGCAAGAGAGGTGGAAACAGAATCTTCTGGAACCTCTCACCAAGTACAACAAAAACAGAGTGAGATTCAGAGAAATCCTGCCTCAAGTAAGATGCAACAAGAACGGACCCAAAAGTTGTCCCCTGCCCCCCCACTCTCTCTCTCTCTCTCTCTCTGACTTCCAGACACACTGTGGCACTCATGCACCCAATGGTCACATACACAAAACAATAGATAAAAGCCAACATATAAACATAGCCTGGATGGATGTCTTTAAATGCCGACTCTAGCTGACGTACTCAGAGGTAAACTGCCAGCAACAGCGAAGATGAAAAACCTCTGATGCTTGAAGCTTTCTTTACATAGATTCACATCCTTCCACCCCCAAAACCCGTGTATCTTGACTCTAACAAAGCATTAACTAGCACCTGCATATTTCAACCAGCTATCAATGCATTAGGGAAGCATTCCTTTTTTTGCTAATCAGCACTAAACATTTGTGTGATGGTTGGATACAGGTGTCCCCCACAAATGAATGTGTTCTGAATGCTTGTTGGAGCTGTGTTGTTGGGGATGGGTTTATGGGGGATATAGCTAGCTTCCCCCTGCCAGTGTTTGTCACATTCTCCTGCTTCTACTGTCCACCTGATATTGGCCAGGAGGTGATATCCACCCCTCTACTCATGCCATGGTCTTCCCTGCCATCATGGGGCTTCCCCTGGAGTCTATAAGCCAAAAGAAACCCTTCCTCCCATCAGCTGCCTTTGATTGGGTTCTTCGTCGTAGCAATGAGAAAGCTGACTGCAACAATTTGATTTCAAGCACCCATAGAAATGGTCCTGTGTAGATCTGTATTCTATGGAGGACATACAGATATCTCAAATTGTTTGTGGAGCATCTGAGAGAAGAGCTTCAGGATGGCTAGGAAGTGCCATCTACTACACAGATTGTATGAGATGAAAACAAAAAACAAAAAACAAACAAAACCCAGGAAACTCTTTATTCGAGCTGAAAACTCAAGCTGGAAACAAATGCACTCACCATTTAATGTACCAAATTCCAACTCCTAATTGGAATCACTTTGATAACATTTAAGATTTTACAACAGCCAGAAGGAGGGACTCAGACCATCTCATGACTGTTACAGCGGTACAAAATTAAAGCAGTACAAAATGCAATTTATTACCAGCAGAGGGGAAGGGGTATGCTCTTAATTCTCAACATCAAGAGCAGATGATCCCTTACAGAATCCCACTCCTGGTATTTTTTTCATCACCCCAAGGTGTTCCAAGCACTAATCAGGTATGGAATCCGCTGGACAGAGCAGAGCCGGATGGGTGGCCCCATGAATAATGGAATATGTCTGCTTGGGCAGTTCCTGCTGTGAGGACGAGAATATAGGTGGAGCCGTTGTGGCCACCGCGATGCTCTGGCCCCCATCGCTCACCACTGTCACTTCAGCCGTCCCCTCCTGAATCAAGGCATTAAGTCCTTCAAAGTCTGAGCACGTGATACCCGAGCTGGCAATGAATGTCTGGTTGCCAGTGCCTTCTTGGGAACCAGCAGGGGCTGCAGGGATCAGGGTCTGTTGCAAGGTGGCCCCATCGGTCTGGTCATGAGTGGTCAGCAGGACGGCCGGCTGGTTCAAGACACCTGCCTCGTTGGGACATCCCGAGGACTGAGGAGGGGCGATTAGACTGACCTGACGTAGGATCTGTAGCCGGCTGTCCCCAGGGAGTTCCTCTGGGGTCTGCGTCACCAGGGCAGGTGGCATGATGTTGACCGCAGCAGCGGCCGCCTGGACGATGGTGTTGGCCTGGGGTACTTGGTGCCCCACAATGATTTTGACCCTCCCCTCGCTGAACTGGGATACCTGGCTGGTCTGGAGGGGTACCTGGAGGTGCCCTACGGTGAGGGGTGCGGCGGGCTGCTTGCTGGGGTCCAGGTGAAGCTGCAGGACGGTCACGTCTGAGTTCTTATTGTTAGGGTACTCACTGTGCTGTCTCTTGTGGCTGCGGAGAGAGTCCTCCCGCATGAATGAGGCGTCACATATGTCACAGTGGAAGGTCTTCTTGGCATCCAGCCTGGCCACCTGCCGGCTGCTCTGCCTGCCCGTGTCCTTCCTCTCCGAGGCCTCGGCCTTGACCATGTCCCCGTGAAACTTCTTCATGTGCTTGCTCAGATTGCTGGGCTGCTTGGTGTCGAAGGTGCAGAAGCCGCACTTGAAGGGACGCTCGGTGCAGTGGACGCGCTCGTGCACACGCAGGGCGGCCTTGCTGGAACAGGAGTAGCTGCACTCCGAGCACTTCTCGGGGTGCTCCGACTGGTGCACGCGGCTGTGCTTCCGCAGGGTGGCTTTGCTGTCACCCAGGAAGTCGCAGTGAGGACACTTGAAATTGTTCCCGCTGTGCTTGATGCGGATGTGCGACTTCAGGTTCCCTTTCATGGTGCAGCGGACATTGCAGAAGTCGCACTTGAAGGGCTTCTCTCCCGAGTGCACCCGCATGTGCCTTTTCAAGTCCGAGCTGATTTTGAACTTGGCGCTACAGAGCCAGCACTGGAAGGGGGCGTCCCCTGTCAACACAAGGTGAGTTTCCATAAGAACAGACAGGTAACAAACAAGCACAGTGGATTCCCCCCGAAGCACACACCAGAGACCGCTTACACGAGGGGGCAGGCGGACGGCCACCTCGCAATCACAGCTGCCAGCGGCCCCTGGGGAACGGGGAGGGAGAAAGGGTTTCCTTCTGTCCCCAAACCCAAGTCACCACTATGGGCTTTAGTACACCACCGCCCTTAGGAAACCCAGAAGGAAAACGGAAGGTTGAAAAAAAAAAGATTTAATTTTTCCAAATAAGATTTGCAAGTATGCGCCTTGTATAGTCTTTTAAGACAACCAAGCTATTGCTCATAAAGCACCCATTTTGCTAGGTCGTGGCAAAATTGCATATTCCAGATTTGGGCGAAACTACATACCCTGACAGATTCCAAAATACATTCCCAAAGGGGTCAGCATCTCGCTGCTCTCCATCCGCTCCTTGGTGTTTCTTTTGAACACCGTGACTGAAGCCCCAGCGTACAGTTCATGTAGAATTTATCAAGAGATGTGTTTGTTGTGCAAGATTTATTTACCCCACACCCCCAGCTGTGTTCTCTACTTGGAAAGTGACAAAATCCAGCTGCGATTTTTTTTTGTCTTTTAAATTCCCATTTTTGCTGAAAGACGAGTAGAGAAAGTGAGATCGCAAACATCCGAGCGAATGTGAAATTCCAGATTTATTTACTCACTGAACGCCAAGTCCAAATTAGCGAAGGCACCGGTAATTCAAGCAAATTGCCGCCCCATCCCTCCCTTCATTTCTGTGCTGTTTAAGTAAGTGACGTCTTCCATGGCTTCTGGGATGACAGGTGTCACTCTGGGCACGCCCCAGGGTGGGTTTGTAGGATGCTGGCAAGACCCCCACAGGGTGGGGATTTCACTGATACTGGTCTTAATGAGCATGTCCACATGAAGGGCCCGAGGTAGTGGTCATCATGCAGAGTTTGCTTTCCCAGCCCACTCAAGGGACTAGGGGTACACTCCCCACTTTTCCGTATATGACATCATCATGAGCGGCTTAATACATCCAATGAGAGGCAGCAGAGAGCGACTTAACCCCCATCCAGAAAATGAGGACGCCTAGACCATGGTTCGTATGACTGAACGCCTTTAAGATCGTGCACACTGAACTCTGGAGCCAGAGGTGCCAGGCTCTGCCCACTGCCCTGTTTGTACAGAACATTTTCTGGAACAGGGCTTCTTGTTCCCCTTCGGCACCACCCCTCCTTTTGGGTCACACTAGAGATTGAACCAGGGTTCTGTTTATGCCAGGCCTGGCCTTCTGTCTGCACAGGTTAATCTCACACCGCAGTGCACAGGTGAGCTGCTCTGACAGTCTTAGCGCCCTCAAAGGATAAGATATTGACTAGCTGGTCTTTTTCAGTCAAAGTTTTGGTGTTTTTTTCTTTTTTCCCCTCTGCCTTCAAATGATCACCCTTCACCTCTGCCTGCTGCCGCCCCCTTCTGGCAATTCTGTGAAAACAATGGGCGCCTTCTTTGCACCTGAAGCTTCCTGGGTTTTAGATTGGCTCAAGGGATTCTCCAGTTTCTGCCGGTTCTGGGCTTGTCACGTGGGTGCTGAGGATCAAACTCAGGTGCTCATTCATGCAGAGGAAGTGCTCTTCTCTGTGGAGCCATCTCTCCAGCAGCCCCTTCCCCAGAGAACCCTTCTAAGAATGAAGCTTTATTTAGTTATTATATTATTTTTTTTTTTCGAGATAGGGTCTCACTCTAGCTCAGGAGGCAACCACCTTAACCATTGAACCATTTCTTTTTTTTGGGGGGGGGGTTTCGAGGTAGGGTCTCCCTCTAGCCCAGGCTGACCTGGAATTCACTGGAGTCTCAGGGTGGCTTGAACTCATGTCGATCCTCCTACCTCTGCCTCCCAAGTGCTGGGATTAAAGGCGTGCGCCACCACGCCCGGCATGATCTTTCTTTTTGAACATTTGCTTTCAAGGAAGGAGAAAGAGAGAGGGAGAAAGAAAGAGAGAACATGGGTGCACCAGGGCCTCTAGCTGCTGCAAACAAACTCCAGATGCATGCGTCATCTTATACATCTTGCTTTATGTAGGAACTGGGGAATCGAACCTAGGTTGTTAGGCTCTGCAGGCAAATGCCTTAACTCCTGAGCCATCTCCCCAGCCACCTCCATTCTTCCTGTTCTGAGGCAGGGTCTGTCCTCAATCTAACTCACTATGTCACTGAAGATGGCTCCCGTCTCTCCCAAGTGCTGGCATTATAAGCGTGTGCCACCACGCCTGACTCACCATTTTCTCTTTTGCCTTTTCCCATCAATTGTTTCAGAAGAGAAGTAAAAAGTTAAACAGCCCCTCAAACCCTGCCCCAGTGGCAGGTACAGCGGGATTTACAGGATGCTGTAGTGTGAATGGGGCGCTGTCATATTTAAATGACGTCTTTCTTGAGTTTAGGTGGCCACTAAGACGACATAGGACATCACATGAACCGAAAGGTAAAACTAGAATCCCCTGAGCTTAAGTGTTAACAAGTGTCACGGGTGCAGAGAACAGGAGGTGAAATCCCATGGAGACGATGCATGGTGGCTCGGGCTTCCATCTTGAGAGAACGCATCTTTTCCACACCAGTTCAAAGATGCATCTTTCTGTAAGCGGTTTAGTGTTCCATGGAAGCCAGAAGAACCATTTCTTTATTATTTGTGAAATTGGGTCTCATATGCAGCCCAGACTGGCTTTAGACTATTTTTTTTCTTAAATTTTTA
This sequence comes from Zapus hudsonius, assembly GCA_004024765.1. Lineage (NCBI taxonomy): Eukaryota > Metazoa > Chordata > Mammalia > Rodentia > Dipodidae > Zapus > Zapus hudsonius. The sequence continues at coordinate 20,963 of PVHP010020115.1, read as the reverse complement.
AAATTAGAGAGAGAGAGAGAGAGAGAGAGAGAGAGAGAGAGAGAGAGAGAGAGAGAGAGAGAGAGAGAATATGAGAATGAATTTGAATTGGCATGCCAGAGCCTCTTGCCTCTACAAATGAACTTCAAATGCATGAGCCATTTTGTATCTGGTTTTACATGGGCACTGGGGAATCGAATCAGGGTTGTTAAGCTCTACAGACAAGAGCCTTAACCACTGAGCCATCTCTCCAGCCTCCGGCTTTAAACTCTTGATCCTCCTTCCTCCGCAAGGAATGGGCGGAATTCACAAATGAATCCTTTAGCTTCTCTACTGAAGCTGGGGGAGATGTCTGAGGAAAATCAGTTGAGCATCAGGCTCATGGCGTAGCTTGCTGTAGTAAGCACAAAAAAACTCCCACCTCTCTCTGTCCATGCTTGATGGATTCACCTGATGCTGTTTGAAAGCCAACAGGAACCTCTGAGGGGAGGGGCTTATGTAGCCCAGGCTTGCCCAAACAGGCTACGTAGCCAAGGATGACCTTGAGCTTTTGATCCTCCTGCCTCCACCTCTTGAATGCTGGGATCACAGGACTCAAGTCTGGACACATGGCTTTTAGTGACTCTGTCTTTGGGGCTTTCTTGCTTTTATCTTGGCCACTGACATGAAGGTGACCCTAGCTCGAAGGTTCCAGGAGAGGGAAGACAGACACCAGATACACATTTAAATCATCCCAGCCAGCCCAGGCCAAGGTCAGGTGGTCAAGGAATTACCCTCAGTTGATGGCTAAGTGTGAACAGAAAAGATACATTGTTGAACCCACAGAGGTTTCATTTCTTTTTATTCTTTTTCCAGGCAGGCTTTCACTCTAGCTGAGGCTGAGCTGGAATTCACTCTGTACCTGATCCTCTTACCTCTGCCTCCCGAGTGCTGGGATTAATGGTGTGCGCCTCCACACCCGGCCTTTTAGTGACAACTGTGATACCAACATCAGTCCCTGGAAATGGGCAACTGCTGAGTCACAGAACTGAAATATTCAGCACTGGTTCTGGGAAACAAGCAGCAACGATGAAAACTGATTTTTCTTTTCTTTCTCTCCTTCCTTCCTTCTCTCATTTCTTCCCTCCATCCTTCCTTCCTTCTTCTTCTTCTTTTTTTTTGCTGGCCTTGATTTCAGGCCTGTGCTACCATGGCCAGGTTTCTGTGCTACTGGAGTTGGAACCCAGGGCTTTGTGCCTGTTGGGTGATCACTCTACCAACTAAGCTATATCCCCATAGCCAGCAAATGACATTTAACAGTGAATATCTAATAGCAAATATTTGTCACTTTGTGTAATTTATAAGGCAAAAAAAAATGCCTTTGAGTAAGCAGATAAATTCAAGGCAGAACAAGGCAAGTGCCTTACAAGGTCCAAAAGATTAGGTAATAGAAGAAAAGTTCTTAAAAAAGAACAATAACTCATTATTCCCCCAGCAGAGCTTAGCGGGTGTGATGGCTAACCTCTGGTTGTAAACCTAACAGTTTAGAATCACCGAGGAAACAGATTTCTGGGAATGTCTGAGGGATTTTCTAGATTAGGTTCAATGAGGGGGAGGATCCACCCTTCCTGTTGGGGGAGGGAAGCACCATTCCAGGAGCTGGGATATTTATCACTCCCAGCTTCCTGACTGAAGGAGCAATGAGACCCCCCTGCCTCATGCTCCTCCCACAATGACTGTACCCTCAAATTGTGAGCCCCAATAAACCCTTCTTGCCCTAAGTTGCTTCTACCAGACACTTTGCCACAGCAAGGAGAAAGGAACCAATATATTGGGAGTGTGGGAAGTCAAAGATTTGGGCTGGGGAGATGGCTCAGTGATTAAGAGCACTTCCTCTGCAAGCCCGAGGGCTTGACTGGCACACTGCTCCAGTGTGACTCCCAGGACCCACATAAACAGCTGGGTGTGATCCCAGTATCTGAACCTTAGTCCTGTGAGAGCAGAGGCTGGAGAACCACCAGGGCTTGTGGATGGGGTGGGGGACCACTGGCAGGCTCTTGGATCAGTAAGAGACTTGGCTCAAGATGGACTGGAGGGAGATACCTAACACCCTAACATGCCTTTTAGGCCACTGCAGGTGAGCACACCCCACTGCAGACAAGCACACCCCACTGCAGGTGACCCCACTGCAGGTGAGCACACTCCACTGCAGGTGAGCACATGAGGTACTATGTAGACACACACACACACACACACACACACACACACACACTCAAAAAAAAGTTTTTTTTTAAACAGTCAATTTCTAGATAAGTTCCTCATCTCTACCTAGGGTCTCCAGTTAGCTTTTCAAAGTAAGACAAGTCTGGGGATAAAGATCACGTCCCAGGAACTGACCTCCCAGCGAGGACCAAATGAGAAATGAAAGATCCTAATATAAGATTCTGCCCGTGGGGCTGGGGAGATGGCCCAGTGGTTAAAACCACTTGCTTACAAAGCCTGGTCACCCAGGTTCCATTCCCCAGTGACCATGTAAAGCCAGACACACAAAGTAGCACATGCATCTGGAGTTCATGTGCAACAGCAAGAGGCCCAGGCACACCCATATTCTCTTTAAATGAACAAATGAATGAATAAATAAGTACTGTCCAAACCTGAGAAGGAAATAAGCTGGTGCCACCAGTAGGCTCTCTCAGGTGGCCCAAAGGACGACCAGCACCCAGTGAATATTACAGGAAGAAAGACCAGACAGATGTGTCTAGAAAGAGAGGCAAGGTTCCCAAAGGATTGTGTGCTGTTTGGCATCCAGAGACGCAGGAAAATGGTCACCAGCCTAGACTGAAACAAACTGCATGCAGCTCCTCTCTCGAGCAGGAAGCCAGCGGAGAAAGTTTCTCTCAAGCACATTCTCCAGTTCTTTTCAGAAGTGGCCAAGGAAGGTGATGGAAGGGAGGTTCTGAGTGGGTGGAGGCAAGAAGCAGATCCACCCTGGGGTCATAAGAAGGTTCTCCAGCCAGGGAAGATGGCTCACCCCTTAAAGGTGCTCACTTGCAAAGCCTGCCGGCCCAGGTTTTAATTCCTCAGCCACTCGCATAAAGCCAGAAAGGCAGTCTATTGCAGCACACGAGATCCTGCCACAGACACACACACCCACCACACCTGCATGTGCAAACAAATATATCCTATATATTTTTAAAAGAAGGTTCCCTGACCCTTGAGCAAGGGGACCTGGGAAGATGTGCTCAGAGACTTTAGAACTATTGTAGACCAGTGACAACAGCGAGTCCCCATCCCTCTCCTTCCCAAGCAGGATTCTCATCACCATCTTGGCTCCGTTCACCAGGGTGTGGGATGTGGGGGACCAGGCAGCTTGTCTTTTTGCTTAGCTGTGGTTGGATGGAAGGTATACCACCCTGACCTCCCTGACCCAATAGGGCTCAAGCAATCCTGGCCCTTGCAGCCCAGCCTTGGATAGGATGAGATTTATGGGGGACCTATTCTGCCTGTCAGAGACACACTTGTGATGGTGGGGACAAAGGTAGACTGTGATTGTATGCACGAGTGATCCCACTTCTGCACACTCCTCATACCTTTGACGTTCACATATAACCTGGTGGTGACCTGTTCCATGGGAGAGCTAAGTCCCATCTCTGACACCAGGCCCTACCATGGGACCTTTGAGGCTTCGTGTGAACTCATGCATCAGGCTTCCTTGCCCCTGCTGTGATTCTGAGGAGGCTGGGCCTGGGGCAGCCCACAGTCCCAGGATGAGGAAGAGAGATGCAGAGAGCACAGTTCCATCACCCTGGCCAAGGCCAAGGCCAGTGCACATCCATCCAGCAGTTCCCCAGCCAAGGTGGACTTACACCCAGACTTCCCCACACAGCAAGTTAAGCTGAGCCAATAGCAACACCTGAAGTATGTGAGCAGTAAACGCTGATTATAACCCGCCTCGGAGAGGGGTGGTGGTTGTTACACACACCACTGTATCCAGAGCTAGCTGATACACTGGCCACAAAACAAACAAACAAACAAAACATATATAATTTGAGTCATATGTAAGTGCTCTACCTCTGAGCCACAGCCACAGCACTTGCTCTGTGTGCACGTGTGTGTTGTATTTTTGAGGCAGGGTCTCACTGTAGCCCAGGCTGACCTGAAACTCACTCTATAGTCCCAGGCTGGCCTTGCACTTACAGTGATCCTACCTCTGCTTCCCAAGTGCTAGGATTAAAGGTGTGCACCACCCCTCCCGTGTCACCACGCCAGGCTTCCTGTGTTTTTTTCACCAAGTTGTTCCAGATTCGTTTGCACATGCATGTGTCCTTGATGTACACGTGTGGAGCCAAATGAAGGTATTGGGTGTCCTCCCTCCTCTCTCTCTCTTCCAGCGTATTTCCAGGCTGATCCTGGACCCCGCTTTTCTAGTTAGTGGCTGACCAGTGGGCCCAGGCAGTTCTGTCTCCGCCCCCTCTCAGTGCTGGGGTTACAGGTGTGTGTGACTGTGCCTGGATTTTTATGTGGGTGTGGGGGACCCGACTCAGGGGTGGTACAGGAAGCACTCTTATTCAGTCACCCCCAGTTCTTATCTGACCATCACACTGACGTTTATTAAAGACGCGTGGCTTATATCTCTACTTCATGGAGTGTACTCCCTCAATTACAGAAATTACATACTTTACTATTAAATGAGTTGGTTATACAGATACACAAAAATATACAGAAAGTGCTGAGTATGGTGGTCCACACCTTTAATTCCAGCACTTGGGAGGCTGAAGTAGGAGGATCCCTATGAGTTCAAGGCCAGCTTGGAACTAGAGTGTGGTCAGTCCAGTTCAGCTTGAGATAGAGTGAGACACTATCAAAACAAAAAAACACAAAAAACCCAAATGCAGAAAGTTATCAACTTGATGATGACCCAGGTTTTAGTGTGAAATTTTCAGGGCAGATGAAAAACCAAACTACAAACAAGGACAGGTTAGGCCACCCAAGTTCCTTAAAATAATTTTGGTTTTGTTTTGCAACAGCATCTCGTGCATTCCAGGCTGGCTTCAAATTCACTATATAGGTGAAGGTGACCTTGAACTTGGGATCTTCCAGCCTCCACCTCCTAAGTGCTGGGATGACTGGAGTGTGGGGAGAGAACCTAGGCTAGCACTCTGCCAGCTGACCCGTGCTCATCCCGGCTCCCAGGAGCTGGGCGTAGACTCACCCGTGTGCGAGCGCAGGTGCACCGTGAGCTGGCTGGAGTTGCGGCTGGCGTACGGGCAGATCTGGCACTTGAAGGGCCGCTCGTCCGAGTGGATCCGCAGGTGCTTGTTCAGGCTGCTGCTGTCGGCCGCCGCGTAGTCGCACGTCTTGCACTTGTACGGTTTGACGCCCGTGTGGCAACGCGTGTGAGTCTTCAGCTTGTCCTTCCGGCTGAAGCACTTGCCGCACACCTCGCACTTGTGGGGCTTGTCGCCTGGACACACGCAGAGGGGGGCAGGAAACACCATTAAACCAGCAACGGCTTATGTCCTGCCACCTTAAGAAAAGGACTTTGAACCTGAGGATTCAGGGCTCAGGTCCCTGTTCAGGTGGAAACTAACAGTTGGGTGTGGTGGGGGTACAGTGGAGGGCAGGCCACCATGCCACCCCAAAGGACGCTTCAAAACCCCACAAGGGTGGGTGATCTGCAAGCAGGTATCACTGTGTGTGTGTGTGTGTGTGTGGCGGGAGGGGGGGTTCTTTTTTGCTTTGCTTATTTGAATTCTTTAAAAACAGAAGGTGATTAAAACTAAAAAAACAAAACACTTGTTTGTTCTTTTCAGATAGGGTTTCATGTAGCCCAATATGTATTTATGTGCACACACACACACACACACACACACACACACACACACACACACATATATGTTGTATGTATGTATGTATATTTTTTTTTTTGTTTTTTTTTTTTTCGAGGTAGGGTCTCACTCTAGTCCAGGCTGACCTGGAATTCACTCCGTAGTCTCAGGGTGGCCTTGAACTCACGACAGTCCTCCTACCTCTGCCTCCCGTGTGCTGGGATTAAAGGCATGTGCCACCACACCCGGCTGGCCCCTATATTTTTAATAAATTCTGGCAGATTAGCAGTTGAGGCTCCTGCTGGCCACGTGCTCACACATTCTCCACTGCTGGGTTCTTATTAAATTTGTGTTCTCAAAGCTCTGTGAGGTTTGGGTTCCTGTCATATGCATGGTGTCTCCGGGTCCCCAGCTTGCAGCTCAGTGCTGGTGTGGTGGGAACCCTGGCTAAGGACACATTACCAACCTGTGTGAATCTTCAGGTGACGCTCCATATCCTTCATGCCATAGGCAGTCTTGAATTGGCAACCTGAAAAAGCCAAGGAAAAATGAATTTCACAGGGAAGCCAGAGTGTCTTTCAAGTGCAGAAGGTGGGCAGAAACTTCCCCAAGCACATGACCGAGGTAAGAGCACAGTAAGACCCAGAGGCACATCTCGTGTGCTCTCAAGCATTGCTTTGGCACAACCTCAATCAACCTAAACACTGATTTCTGAGACTTCGGACAGACTCACGTGGATGCACAGTTAACAAAACAGACCTGTAGTTGCCAAGAAAGACCTGAAAGACAAATGCTCAGAGGAAACTAATGACATCCAAGACCATGTGTAATGAGGGGCCAGGGAGGGGCGGTGAGTTTCCTCTAAAGGACCAGAAGTGGCCAGTTTGTGGTGCAATTTAAGTAAGACCTGCAGAGCCGAAGGCAGTAGTCATCCCATCCGTCTCCTTATTTTGTTGATGGCTTGTGCTCTGTAACACGGCCTTGCCTCTAGGAAGCACTCCTGAGGCACTGAGGGGGTGTCTTCACTTACTCAAGTGGTATGGGGGGCAGGATTACACATCAGAAAGAAGGGTAAACTAAATATGGGAAAATGTTAACATTGGGGAATCGAAGTGAAAGGTGTACAAGGATTTTTTTGGTTGGGAGGGGTATTTTTGTAACTTTTCTATACATTTATTTCCAAGTAAGAAGTAAAAAAGTAGAAAAAATGGATATGTTCCTTTTTTATTTGCAAGCAGGGAGAGAGAGAGAGACAGAGAGAGATAGAGAGAGAGACAGAGAGAGAGAGAATGGGCACACCAGGGCCTCCAGCCACTGCAAATGAACTCCAGATGCATACATCACTTTGTGCATCTGACTTTGTGTGAGTATTGGGGAACTGGACCCAGGTTGTTTGGCTTTGCAGGTAAGCACCTTAACTGCTGAGCCATCTCTCCAGCCGTGTCCTTTATTTCTGTGTGTGTATGTGTATGTGTATGTGTGTATACACGTGAATGTGCCAGGGTCTCTTGCTACTACAAACTCCAGATGTATGTGGAGGGAACTGAAGCCCAGTGGGCAGGCTTTTCAAGCAAGTGCCTTTAACTACTGAGCCATCTCACAGGCCATGGATATCTTCTTAAGCAACAGGACACAGAAAAACAAAACTGTTGATAACGTGAAATTCCCACACACTCTATCTTAAAAGCCATTGGTTTTGGTGTTTAGAGCGTCAAGTGATAAGAAGCGGCAACAGAGGTGGCCAAGAGATTTCAGAACCATGGGGCTTGAATTCCAAGCCAGGCAGTTTAGAGTACATCCACGCACTTTTGTCAAGAATTCTTAAAAAGCCAGGTGTGGTGGCGCACACCTCTAATGCCAGCATTCACGAGGCAGACATATGAGGACCACTTGGAGTTGGAGGCTAGCCTTGGTTACAAAGTGAGTTCTAAACTGGGTATGGTGGCGTACACCTTTAATCCCAGCACTCAGGAGGCAGAGGTAGGAGGATATCTGTGAGTTTGAGGCCACCCTGAGACTACATAGTGAATTCCAGGTCAGCCTGGGCTAGAGCGAGACCCTACCTCGAAAAACCAAAAAAAAAAGAGAGTTCTAGGTCATCCTGGACTAGATAGAGACCATGCTTCAAAAAAAATATCTGTAATTCCATGTTTGGGAGCCTAAGGAGACTTGAGTTTTGAGGTCAGCCTGGGCTATCTAGTGAGACCCTATGCCCTCCTCTGCAATTAAACAAAACGATTTCCCAAGACAGATTCTGGGCTTGGCTGCTGGTGACACCCTCTCACATGCAGGACATGGTGGCCTTTACCTGGATAGCAGCAAGTGAGCCTCTTCTGGGCTGGCGGGGTCGCGGGCTTTTTGGTGCGTGATTTGGCGGGGAGCGAGATGACGGTGGCTGTCTGATTTTCATTGCTTTCCGTGGGCAGGTAGGTTTGATAGCCGTGTTCAAACACAAATTCTGGAGCTGAAACTAAAAGGTAAGGTACTTGTTCATTCTCATGAGCCGCTTAAGAGTGATCACAACCCCGGTTCCAGCCTGGGAGACACTGTCGGGGGACATGCGTGGAAAGATTATCTCGCTGCCCTCTGTCCCACTGCTTCTCGCTGGACATGAGGGGTGAGGAAGTGCTACCTGGATCCCTAGCAGCCATCCTGAATACCACGAGGGAAGACAAGAACAGGTGCTGATCCAGAGCTTGGAAACACCAAATCTAGACTTTTTTTTTTGAGACAGGGTGTCATATAGCCCAGGCTAGCATCAAATCTATGATCCTTCTGCCTCAGCTTCCCAGGTACTCGGATGTGCACCTCCATCCCTGACTCCAGACTTTTATTTTATTTTATTTTATTTTTGAGGTAGGGTCTCATTCTAGCCCCGGCTGATCTGGAACTCACTCTGCAGTCACAGGCTGGCCTCAAACTCACTGTGATCCTCCTACCTCTGCCTCCTGAGTGCTGGGATTAAAGGCGTGTGCCACCACTCCTGGTATGACTTCAGACTTCTAAAAGAGTAAGTGTCCGTCCCTGTAATTCACAGCAGGCGGTTCTGTTAGCAGCCTGCTGATATACTAGTATCTTCCTCTGCTAGACCACAAAGTCCTAGCAGACCCCTAAAAAAACCAATGGCAAGACTTCTGGGTAAAATTAGTCTAATGACCATAGTTCCCAGCGTGGCTATGCCGCAAACACCCTTGTATTCTAACCAAAGTTTTGAGGAAAAAAGAAAAAAAAAGACCAAAAATGAAATATCATTCTAAAACACAAGATAGGGAGTCTTGAATTTGGTTTGTAAAATTTTCCGTGCCTACTTTGTTAGCTAATCTTACGGTTTGGGGCCTGGAAATATTTTCTTGCTTCCTTGAAATATCACTTGTCACACGAAGATCTGGCTTTAAATGAGAAGTGACTACAGGGCTGGAGAGATGGATTCAGCAGTCACAGGTGCTTGCTTGCAAAGCCTGCTGGCCTGGGTTCAATTCCCCAGTACCTACATAAAGCCAGATGCACAAAGTAGTGCATGCATCTGGACTTCGTTTGCAGCAGCAAGAGGCTCTGCACACCCATTCTGCCATTCTCTTTCTCTCTCGAAATATATTTAAAATATTTTTTTAAAAAGAGAAGTGAGCCGTACCTTGAAAAACAAAACAAAAGAGAGAGAGAGAGAGAGAGAGAGAGAGAGAGAGAGAGAGAGAGAGAGAAGCCAGGTGTGGTGGTGCACACCTTTAATCCCAGCACTTGGAAGGCAGAGATAGGAGGATCACAGTGAGTTCAAGGCTACCCCGAGACCTCACAGTGAGTCCCAGGTCAGCCTGGGCTAGAGGGAGACCCTATCACAAAAAGCAAAATAAAGTGACTAGAATGGAGGTACATTCAGTGAACATGTCAGGCGGGGAGGCCCAGTGATGGTCTTGAGCTCCACTGTTACACAGGGACCATCTTCATCATTTTTGCCATTTTATTTCTGGAATAGATTTACTTATTTAAAGCAACACAGATCTACCTACTATCATCTGCTTCTGATTTGTCCAAAGCCAAATATCCACATCAGTGGCTTGAGGATCTAGTTACATTTTTAAAAATTTTAAAGTATTTTATTTGAGAGAGAATGAAAGAGAGAGAGAGAGAGAGAGAGAGAGAGAGAGAGAGAGAGAGAGAGAGAGAGAGAGAGAGAGAGAGAATACATGCAACCAGGGCCTTCAGCCACTGCAAACGAACTCCAGATGCATGTACCACCTTGTGCATCTGGCTTTATGTAGGTGCTAGGGAATCAAACTCGGGTCCTTCTGCTTCGCAAGCATACACCTTAACCACTAAGTCATCTCTCCAGCCCAAGTTATATATTTTTTCTCTTCTTTTCTGCCAAGCTGTTCTGAAACTTATTCTGCAGCCTGGCAGATGTCAAATCCATGATCCTCCTGCCTCAGCCTCACGACTACTGGGAATACAGATATACCAACACGCTCAGATTCTCCTTTTTTTTTTTCAAATAAACAACATGTTTCTTTGACTCCAGGATATTACAGATGACAAGATGCATTGTTATTTTATACAAGACAGAATATTCTCCATTAATCATTGTGGCCCAATGCTTCCATATTCCTTAGATTTCTCGCTATCTCTTACTGCAGATTGAACCCAGAGCCTTGTGCATACAGGGTAAGCATCTCCCACCGACTATACATCCTCAACCCTCTTCCCACTTTGTATTTGAGGAAGTTGTCCAGGCTGTCCTTGACCTCATTGTGTAGTCCAGGCAGGCTTTGAACTTGAGATCCTCCTGTCTCAGCCTCCTGAGTGGCAGGGATGTGTCACCACACCTAGCTTATTTCACATTTTTGCTTTGTTCCGAGCACTCTAGTTTATGCCGATATGGAACTCTACAGCTCCAGGCTGGCCTCGAACTCACAGCGATCCTCCTGCCTCTGCCTCCCGAGTGCTGGGATTAAAGACATGCACCACCACACCTGGCTTATTTCACATTCCTTGAATGTATACGACAATTTTCGGATATTTGGAGGGAAATCCAGGTCCCTGGCCTCTATCTTTTTGGTACCTCCAGGACAGCATCACTCACATGTGTCATATGACCCCTGGGCTTCCGAGAGGACTTGAGAGATCTCCTGGTCTCCACTGTTCTCAACAGAAATGTCACAGGAAGCTTCTGGCAAACCGATATTCCCTTTCTTCGTGCCAAGTGTCTCTGATGCCCAAGTCAGCCCTCTTGGCTCTTGCTGAGATGTCCTCCATGACAGAAGGACTTACTGTTGTTCTGTCTTAGGGTTTCTTCTAGAAACAGTTCTGAGGGGAGAAGAGCCTCCCTCTGAGGAGGCCATTTCTGCAGTTGCCTTCCTTCGCTCCTTGTTAGTGAGGCATCTACCCTGTTGCTAACGTTCTTCTCTGACACTGAACCCAGCCAGCCTCCTCAGCCTTCCAACCCAGACTGAAGACCAGAGGCTGAGGCCTCCAGCCCCAGACATCCAGCTACTGGTTTAACTGACAGCAACTGTTACGACTGCCCAGCCTACATGAAAGCCAATCCAATAAATATTGGACTATAATATATATTCCTTCTATCAGTTCTGTTCCTCCAGAGAGCCTTAACCTATGCACACCTTTCTTTTTAAATATTTATTCATTTTCAAACAGAGAGAGAGAGAGAGAGAGAGAGAGAGAGAGAGAGAGAGAGAGAGAGAGAGAGAGAGAACACCAAGGCCACCACCTTGTGCATCTGGCTTATGTGGGTACTGGGGAATTGAACCCAGGGACTTAGGCACTGGAGGCAAGTGCTTTAACCGCTGAGCCATCTCTCCAGCCCCCTATGTATGCCTTTCTAAGATGACTGTCTGGCCATCTTTCCTCCCATCTGTAGGCTGTCCTGTCACTGGTGTTCCGAGGTCAAGGTTGGATGCAGTATCACTGATCTATCTCTGCATTTGGTGACCATGCTCTTGTTGTCTTGGGGAAGCAGAGGCATTGTGGGTGAAAACAATTCTGGGGTCATCTCTACGTTGCCCTAAAACAGTTACCAGGCCAGAAAGGGTTCGCTCAAGAGCGTGGGTGGTACCAACCAGTGAGGACTCTTTTCCTTCCTATCTCCTGGGGTGGCTGTGAGGGCAGGGAGCAGGCGTGGGAAGCCGCTGCTGCTTTTGTCTTTGTTCATAGGTTGATACATCTTCCTCCAACAGTGTGTCCAGGCCCTGTTCTAGGCCTTGAAAACAGAGCAGTCAGTGAGCCTATGGGACACCTCATGGAGGGGACAATCCACCCAGGACTGGTGCCAGCAATAAGTGACTTAAAAACAGCTGGACAGGTGCCGAGACTTGCACATGAAGACAGCGCAGGGTGTGGCTGGGAGCACTGGGCAGTGACGTTGAATAGGACGGTTTGGGGATGTGGCTCAGTGGTAGAGTGCTCACCTAGCCTGTACAAAGCGCTAGGTTCCATCTCCATCACTGCCTAGACTGAGTGTGGTAATGCACACCTAGAATCATAGTGCCTGGGAGGTGGAAGCAGGAAGAGCAGAAGTTCAAGGTCATCCTCAGCTATGTACTGAGTTCAAAGGCAAGCCTGGGCTGTATGAGATCCTGTCTCAAAAACAAAAACAACCTCCCCCAAAACAAAACAAGCTGAGTGTGGGGGGTACACGCCTTTAATCCCAGCACTTGGGAGGCAGAGGTAGGAGGAGAGCTGTGAGTTTGAGGACAGTCTGAGACTAGAGTGAGTGCCAAGGTCAGCCTGGTCTGGTGTGAGATCCTACCTTGATAAAACCAAAAACCAAACCAAACAAGAAAGCAGAATTAGTCCTGGCTTCCTGGGGCCTCCCCCTGGCTTCATCACTTCACTCTACCTGACTCCTCCCAGGATGCTCTGGGGACAGCGCAACATGCAGGTCCCCAGGGAAAGTTTCCTAGTGGCCGTGGCCTGCTGCTCCTGGTGACCATGATCTATGGCCCCTCCATCCCTGTGGGTGCCTGAAAGTGGCTTTGGGTGTGCACCTGTCGTGTCTGGTCTCCGTGTTGCAGGGGTGATGTTGCTTAAGACATAAACGTGCTATCTGGATTCCTGGAGATCCAAAAGCTTTTCCTCCATCCTGTACTCGCCGGCATCTTAGACCACAGGGCTCGTTTTCTACAAAATTGTCCTTCAACTTGCCTAAAGGCAGTGTTCCTATCACTCACCCCAAAGTACTTCCCCCTTGTGGTGGTTTGAATGTAAAATGTTCCCCAGGGCCTCATACTTAATCCCCAGCTGGTGGAGCCTTTGGGAGGTGGAGCCTTGCTGGAGGAGGTGTGTCATTGGGAGTTAGCCTTTGGCTTTTATAATCCTCTTTTTGCATCCTCCCAGCTAACATGACAGGATGTGACACCCTGGTGTCTGCTCTTGCCAGGCTTTCCCGACCATGATGAAACTTCTTCATAAAACTACACCGAAATAAACCCTTTTCTTCCATAAGCTGCTTCTGGTCAGGTGTTTTGTCTCAGCAAGAAGAAAGTAACTGCTACACCTTTTCTTCATCAATTAAAAAAAAAAACATTAAAGGGGGTTTGGGCGATGGTTCAGCAGTTAAAGGCACTTGTTCTGTAAGCACTCAATCCCCAGCACCCATGCCAAGCAGCATGCCCACAGGTCTGTAACCCCAATGCACCTACAGCCACTGGATGCTGAGCCAGGAGAATCCTGAAGCTTGAGGGCCAGCTAGACTGGACTTTCCAGACATAAAACAGTAAGAGATCCTGTTTCAAAGTAGGTGGGAGAAGACCAACACTCTGAAGTTGTCCTCTGACCTCCTTGCATGCCATGGCAAGGACACACACACACACACACACACACACACACACACACAAATAAAATATTTTTAAAAATCCATATCTAGCTGGGCATGGTGGTGCATGCCTTTAATCCCAGCACTCAGGAGGCAGAGGTAGGAGGATTACTGTGAATTCAGTCAGACTAACCAGTGAGCCCTGGGGATTTCGTCTCCAAAAAGGTAGGTGGGAGGAGGCACCACCATGCCTTCTACTATGCTCCCAGGTGGTGGCTGGGTCCTCTCACCCCATTGTGCTTTGAGGGTGTGGGAAGCCCCAGTACATTCTAGCTTCTGATTCAATGTTTTTCTTTGCCCTCAACTGTCCATTGCTTCCCAGCCTTCTAAGCAAGGGTTCTCCTTGGGCTTCCATTGCAGCCCCAGGAGGGCTTGTTCTGTGCACAGCAGACAGGAAAACAAAACACGACAAGAGCCAGGCTTGGTGGCTCACACCTAGTCAGTCCCAGCACCAAGGAGGCTGAGGCAGGAGGATCACAGCCTGGGCTACAGAGTGAGCCCCTGCTCAAAACAACAAACCAAAACAACAACAACAAAAATGCCATCTGAACAGAGATTTCTTCCACACTCCTTCCTTCATTCATTCTCCCTGTACCTATGGATTTATTAACTTAAATTGTTATGGACTTCCTTCTTGTCCCCTTCCTCTGGGGCCAGTGGTTCTCAAACTTGGTCATCCCCAAAGGACCCCAACATAGAGACCTTCGTTGGGGTACCTCAAACAGATTTTTCTTTCTTTTCCTTCCTTTTCTCTTTCTTTCTTTCTTTCTTTCTTTCTTTCTTTCTTTCTTTCTTTCTTTCTTTCTTTCTTTCTTTCCTTCCTTCCTTCCTTCCTTCCTTCCTTCCTCTCTCACTCCTTCCTTTCATGTATATGTATGTGAGGTGTGTGTGAATACACATTTGTATGTGTGTGTGCATGTATCCATATGTGTATGTGGGCCAGAGGCTGACACCAGGGGTCTTCTTCAATTGCTCTCTATTTCTTTGACACAGGGTCTCTTAGTGAGCTCAGAGCTCATGAATTCAGTCAGACTAACCAGTAAGCCCCGGGGATTTCCTCTCCATTTCCCCAGCACCAGGACTGCAGGCACATGCTCCCATGAGCCACTTTAATGTGGGTGTCAGAGACCCGAACTCAGGCCCTCGTGCTTGTGTGGTGAGCACTTTACCTACCGAGCCACCTCCCCAGTCCTCTGGCAGTTTCCAGACAACTGTCTTTCACACCTGTTTCTCAGAACCTCAGTCCACTTAATGGCGGGACTGAGGCTCTGCAGAGGGCAACCTGGCTTGGGGATCCCCTGCTGGGTTCTTCCTTCTGGTGTCTAGCTGCCCAGAGTTCAACTGGGATTTACATAGGCCCCTGTATTGGCCACGGGATGTGGAGTTTCTGAGTGGATCTCCTTCCTGAGAAAGGCAAGCTGCCCCTCCCCGCACCTGTGGATTCGGCTGAACTTGATGTCTAAAGTTAAGGAACCTTGTGGCCACAGGGGTAAGTCAATGGATAAAGCCCATGGCCAAGGATAACAAGATGCAAAGCCCCCACTACCTTTGAGGCCGGAACTGGTTTTGGATCTGGCCTGTCATTCCCTTGGCTGAGACAAAACAGATGTCCTTCCTTTAACTTTATGAACAGACCTAACCAACCGCTCCTGGCTCCCCAGCACCCCAGGAATCTACCTGCCGAGATACTCTGGGGTTGGGGTGAGGGGGCTGGGATCTTGCATTTCCACTGGTCTGTTAAGTGGTTTTACTCACAAGATGATCGCCACTGCAGCGAGGAGGGTCCTGGGGGGGGGGTAGCAGTGGGTGTAGAGGACACAGAGTGTAGAACTCCAGGGTCAGTCTTGCTACGTCCTTGTCTCTGCCATCTGTTGAGTCCCTCACACCCCAGCTTCCTTGCCCAGAACTTCAAACAATGTACTTAAAAAGTAGCGGAGCATGGTGCCACACGCCTTTAATCCCAGCACTTGGGAGGCAGAGGCAGGAGGATCACTGTGAGTTCAAGGCCAGCCTGAGACTACAGAGTGAATTCCAGGTCAGCCTGGACTAGAGGGAGACCCTACCTTGGAACCGCCCCCCAAAAAACAAAACGTGGCAGACACTTTACACACCATGCAAGATCAGCTAGTATTTCATTGCTAACAATCCTTCCCGCATGATGTCATTTGCCTGACTGATCGGCAACATGCTCAGCAACTCTCTGAACTGAGGCCACAGCAAAAGCCTGGTTCCTCCCACATACCTTCTTCACCTCGTGCCATTCACCCTTGCCTCAGTTTACAGATCCTGCCCTGCGCCTCCCCACCTCTACACCATCCAGCCATCTTCCTCCCTGGGATATAGCTGACCTCACCAATCCCTCCCCAGGGCTTTCCTGGCTGGGTCTCATGCACCGCTAAGTCATTGCGTCTTGAAGGCTGTGCTCACCAGAGCCAGGCTTGCATGTCACAGGGCTAAATCCTCTTCCCCTCAGAGGAAGCTGTTGTAGTTCTAGGACCCCAGCTAAGGCTCCTTCCAGAACCTCCAATGGGACTGAGATCCAGCACTATGTACCTGCGCTCCAGAGTGCTTAGTCCTTCCAGCCAACGAGCAGATGCTCCAGATGTGCCAAGCCTGGTGCTGGGGGGCCAGGGAAACATGACCCTATTCCAGCCTGCAGGGAGATTTATGCGCTAGTTAACTAGACATTAAGCCATTCATTTGGGGCTCACAGGCCAAATGGAGTCTTCGTATTATTTTGTAAGGCTTTCACAATGTAATTCCCAGTATCAATGTCCTCTGGCCAAGACCACCCAGAACACACTTGGGGCAGAATCGCTTTATTACAGCAGGGAGGAGACCTTCTAGAACAGAACCATGAAAAACTCATCCTACGTTTGGGACTTACGTTTGATGCTTTTGGTGGTGTGGAAGGTTCTGGAAAGCTTGTTGGAGGCTGTCAACAAGTGGTCATTCTACCATTTGCTATGTTTCTTTTATGTAGTTACTGGGTATTAAACCCAGGGTCCCTTGGCCACCTGTATGCAAGGTAAATACTCTACCACTGAGCTACATCCCAGTCCTCTTTTGTTTTACTTTGAGATGAGGGCTTGCTAAGTTTTACAGAATGGCCTTGAACATGCGATCACTCTGTGTCAGCTCCCCCCTCCCTCCTCAGTGGCTGAGAGGACAGGCCTTGCCCCAGCACCTGGCTAGGGATCTTGATTAATAGCGAATGACAGGCCTTAGGGCTTGTGTGTGGCTAAAGCTTTAACAGAGAAGCACCTGTCACTTGGGGGAAGCTTGGACAGTGTCTCTGTTTGCTCTGGTCTCGGACATGGCTCTGGCATGGTCTGGTTCTGGTCCTGGTGTGACCCAGTCTGGCGGTGACACTGTGACACATTTTCTATTCAACCTAAGTATGTGGTCAGCCTTGCTGGTGAGCCTATAGGTGGCCAGTGTAGCTGCTTTCCTCTCAAAGCCCATCACTGCCTGACCCCTGACCACACCTGAATTCACAGCTCTGGCTAATTAAAAAACTCTGTCACCAAGTGACTAAATCATAACTGTGAAAAATGTAAGACAAGACAATAGTGAGAGACTGAACTGAACCTTGAGGGACGGGAGAGAGGGAATCAGGGCTGCCACACATCATCATTATCATTATTTATTTATTTATTTATTTGAGGTAGGATCTCACTTTAGCCTAGGAAACTTGGAATTCACTCTGTAGCCCAAAACTGGCCTCCAATTCACAGCAATCCTTCTACCTCTGCCTCCTCCCGAGTGCTGGGATTAAAGGCGTGCACCATCATGCTTGGATTTTTATAAAAATATTTTATTTATTTTTATTTTCAAGGGGAGAGGGAGGGAGGGAGGGAGAGGGAGAGGGAGAGAGAGAGAGAGAGAGAGAGAGAGAGAGAGAGAGAGAGAGAGAGAGAGAGAGAGAGAGAGAATGAAAATAAGAATGGGTGTACCAGGGCTTCCAGCCACTACAAACGAACTCTAGATGCATGTACCACTTTGTGCATCTGGCTTATGTGGGTACTGGGGAACTGAACCTGGGTCATTAGGTTTTGCAGGCAAGCACCTTAACCTCTGAACCATCTCTCCAGCCCCGCCTCCTTGCAACCTGAAGAGTAGGAATTACTCATGAGAGGAGAAGGCCATTCAGTCAGTTCAATAAGTTTGCCACAAGCAAACCTGACCCTTTCTGATACTGTTTCATTTAAATGTCACAGCCTAGGGTCTTCCAAGTAAGAGCCCCTGATGCCCGATGTGAGGACATACATCACTCCATGCCCAAGGTCACATGGATAGCAAGTGGCTCACCTGATTTGGGTCTCAGGACCCCAGACTCTAACTAACATCACAAACTCTGTTGCCTCTTTTTCCCCCTTCGAAACAGCCTGGTGATGTAATTCTGGCCGGCCTAGAACTCACTATGTAGACCTCATACTCACAGACATGAGTAACTCATAAACCTGACGGCAAGGATTACGCACATAAGCTACTATGTCCAGCTTCCCTATTTTTATTTATTTGCAAGTACAGAGAGATAGAAGACACACAGACAGAATGGGCACATCAGGGCCTTCGGATGCT
Source organism: Zapus hudsonius (assembly GCA_004024765.1). Taxonomy (NCBI): domain Eukaryota; kingdom Metazoa; phylum Chordata; class Mammalia; order Rodentia; family Dipodidae; genus Zapus; species Zapus hudsonius. Next base: position 2,771 of record PVHP010020115.1, on the reverse strand, counting down.
TGTGCTACTTTGAGCATCTGGCTTTACGTGGGTACTGGGGAATTGAACTCAGGTCATTAGGCTTTGGAGGCACGCGCCTCAACTGCTGAACCATCTCTCCAGCTCCTGGCTTCCCTATTCTTGTTCCCACTCTCACAGCTGGGTGTGGTGGCGCACACCTTTAATCCCAGCACTCAGGAGGCAGTGGTAGGAGGATCATTATTAGTTCAAGACCAGCCTTAGATTACAAAGTGAATTCCAGGTCAGCCTGGACTAGAGTGAGACCATACCTTGAAAAATCAATCAATAAATAAAATGACACTGAAGAATCTTTTTTTTTTTTTTTTTGGTTTTTCGAGGTAGGGTCTCACTCTAGTCCAGGCTGACCTGGAATTCACTATGTCGTCTCAGGCTGGCCTTGAATTCACAGTGATCCTCCTACCTATGCCTCCTGAGTGCTGGGATTAAAGGCGTGCACCACCACACCCCGCTGGACACTGAAGATTCTTGTGGTCCCACAGTTCTTAAGCATCTGTGTCACCAAGATTCACATTCAGGGACCTGAATGTGGAGCTCAGTGGTGGAGCACTTACAAGGCCCTGGGTTCCATTCCCAGTACCACGTATAAACGAACAGCAAAGCCCCACACCGTTAAACCTTGAACTCAGAGAGCTGTGTGAGGCAAGGTCTGGCTTCATTAGGGCCAAGTAGGCCAGATGCCTGGATAAAGTCATCCGGAGCCATTGCTCTGAGGAGGTAGGACCCTGACCTTGGGCAGTGAGTGACTCTCCAACCTGCCTGAGAACTGGGTCCCCAGGGAGCTTGTTATCCTGATGCCTCCGAGGTCCCAAGTCCTTCCGAGGTGGAGCTTGAGCACTGGTGACTTTAACAAGCTCCCGGGGGACCCTGGTCCCCAGGCAGGTCTTGGAACTTCCAGCTAATGGGATACTGAAGCCCAAATAGGGAGGGGGCCCTGTTGAGCCCAGAAAAAGCCTAACAGAGGAAAGCAGGATTCTGTCATTCTGTCTGTCTGTCTGTCTGTCTTTGGCTTAGAAGCAGATAGCTGGGAGGAGGAACTAAGTCAGGAGATGAGGCGTCCAGGGCATCGGGCCATCCACTCACCACCTGTTTTATTTAACTGTACAGTGCTCAGAGTCATGTCTCGTTGACCCCAACGGCCACCTCAGCCTGAGGGTTATGACAGAGTCTTCACCATAGCCCAGGGATGATTAGGTTTTGTCCTCTCCCCCTACAGGTGGGAATGCTAAGTGGGAGAGGAAATTGTTATAACCAGTGACAGACTGGTCACAGTGCTATAGAGCTTGGATGGCCCTCAGAACTGTCCAGGGGACACTTCCTGAAGGAGAGCACAAAGAAAACAGGAAGCCTGGCCTCAGGGTGTAGAGCAAGGCGTGGGCCTGCATGGCAAGACCTCTGCAGGCAGGGGACACTGATAGGAGGAGCACTGACAAGCTACTTTAAATTCATAATTAATTTCTCAGACAGACAGACACACAGACAGAGAGAGGGAAAGAGAGAGAGAGAGAGAGAACAGGCATGCCAGGGCCTCCTGCCACTGTAAGCAACTCCAGACAGATGTACCACTTTGTATCTTTGTGTGTCTGGCTTTATGTGGGTAGTGGGAAAGTGAACTCTGGCCAACAGGTTTTGCAAGCAAGTGCCTTAAAGCTGAGCTATCTCTCCAGCCCACAGAGTTGAACACTTGAACAAAGAGAGGGGAAGACAGCTTCCCAGGGAGGAGACATCTGAGTAGCTGTTCATACTCAAGAATTAATGAAGGGGGCTGGAGAGATGGCTCAGCAGTTAAGGTGCCTGTCTGCAAAGCCTAACGGCCTGCGTTCGATTCCCCAGTACCCACATAAAGCCATATGCACAAAGTGGTGCATGCATCCGGGCCACTCTGTTCGTTTGAGTGGCTGGAAGCCCTGGTGCACCCATTCTCTCTCCCTCCATGCAAATAAATAAATAAAATATTTTTTAAAAAAGTAATGAAGAGCCGGGAGTGATGGCACACACCTTTAATCCCAGCACTTGGGAGGAAGAGGCAGGAGGATTGCCATGAGTTCCAGGCCAGCCTGAGACCACTTAGTGAGTTCTGGGTCAACCTAGGCTAGAATAAGACCCTACCTTGGGGAAAAAAGAAAAAGGAAAAAGAAAAAAGAAGAAATGAAGGTTTATGATAAGGGTCATTCTAGTGAGACCCTAAGAACGAGACAGCCTTGACCTCAGAGCTCCCGTACAGATGCGGGACAGACTTTGATATGACTCCTCCAGAGATCACTTAATTATGGAGAAATGACCTAGCCTGTGACAGACAACATGTGTGTGTGTGTGTGTGTGTGTGTGTGTGTGTGTGTGTGTGTGTTTGTACGCACGCAACCATCCAGGCAAGGGCTATTTAAGAAAATGGTCTTAAGCGGGGCCTGGATATATCAATCAGAATTGAGTTAGTTTCAGGGCTCAGAGGCACTAAGCAGCTAGATCTAGTGTGTGTAGACTGTCACCCAAGGTCCCCAGGTGGAGATGGTTGGCATCTTGTGCAGAGGGAATAGTACACACAAGGCTCAGAGGCCAGAAAACTTCAGTGGCTTCGGGCAAAGTGTGTGCCCTGAAGCGTTCCACATTTCAGGGTGTCCCTTGCCACTTTTTGCAAGGGTCACTGGAACTTGCTTCAGGAAGGCACCCACAGTAAAACACACTTGTCCCAGACCTGGCCGAGTCTGTGTGTCTGGAGGGAGGGCGTGGGAGCTGGTTGTGCCTCTTCCCCATAT
>PVHP010020114.1:0-31030 GCA_004024765.1 Zapus hudsonius | reverse complement strand
CTTCCAATGCATTCTGTTACTATTACCCAAATATATTTTATTTAGGGCTGGTGAGATGGCTCAGAGGTTAAGGCATTTGCCTCCAGTGCCTAAGGCTCCGGGTTCAATTCCCCAGGACCCACATAAGCCAGACCCACAAGGTGGTGGCCCTGGTGCGCTCTCTCTCTCTCTCTCTCTCTCTCTCTCTCTCTCTCTCTCTGTATCTCTCTTCTTGAAAATGAATAAATAAAATATTAAAAAAAACAAAACTTTAATATATATATATATATATATATATATATATATATATATATATATATTTCATTTACTCAGGCAACAAAGAGATTTGCCAAGGAGTTAATTCTAATTCTGTATTACCATAATAAGATGGCTAATTGTACAAAATTAATAGTAGATTTAATTTTAAATATTTTCTTCTCAGATTCTGGCATTCATTTTCCAAGTGAGTCATTTATATTGGCAATATAGCATAGATAATAAAAGTTTACAAAGTTGATGGTGTCATGGTTTCAATCTGCCCCCCACGTGGTATGTTTTGGACATCATTTCCCCAACAGAGAAGTGATATTTTAGGGAGGCATGAAAAGAAGAGATTGGGCCTGGCTTGGGAGAGTGGGGTGCTGTGGGTAAGTCTCTGATCTGGTTCTGCCCGCTCTATGTTGCTTTTTGGTTTGTGCCATGTGAACAAGATGCCACCGTAAACTCCTGCCGACATGGACTGGGCCACTCTTTTTTGCAGTGATGATGGAGTGTCTTTCACTGAAATGCTATCAAACTATAACTTTCCTCCCTTACTTTGGACTTTCATGTATTCTTTTATTTTTCTTTCCAGGCTGCCCTGGAATTCACCTGTAGCCCATGAGTCTCAAACTCACTGGGATCCTCTGACCTCAGCCTCTTTTTAAAAAAAATATTTTATTATTCATTTTCAAGCAGAGAGATGAGAGAAAGAGAGAGAGAGAGAGAGAGAGAGAGAGAGCACACACCAGGGCCACCACCTTGTGGGTCTAGCTTATATGGGTACTGGGGGATTGAACCTGGGGCCTTAGGCACTGGAGGCAAGTGTCTTAACCACTAAGCCATCTCTCCAGCCCTGACCTCAGCCTCTTGAGTGTTGGTATTATAGGCCTGATCCACTACACCTGACGATGTCAGGGACTCTGTCACTGCACTGATAACAGTTGACATTTCTTACTTTTATAGAAAACTTGTTTTTTATGCAAAGTCTTGTTATGTAAAGTGAGAGAATTATAATTAAATTTGATAATTCACAGACTATTTTCTATTAGGCAAAATATTTGGAAGTGTAACCACTCTTTTCTTTCTTTGTCCGCTTCTCATAAAACATTAATATTTGAATGCTAAAAAAGTTTATGTTTACTTTAGCCAAGTAAGTCTCTCACATATACTGAACCCTACTATGAATACTATATATTAATTCACATACTATATTTAACAGGGTTGACATCCATTCTCAGAATTAAAGGCTGTTTGAAGAGGCAGAAAATGGCTCCTTTGTTAGGTGCTGAATTGTCCCTTTATTAGAAAAACTCTGGGACATCACAGAGAGATGCTGTTCATCAAAGGAGTCAAACAAACTGAGCATCCAATGCAGCAAAAGCTGCAGCTTAGGCGGAGAGGGTATAATGTGGGCGATGTGGCATTTGGCAAGGCAATTTTAAAAGCACAATGAAATTGAATAGGGAAGCATTCTCAGAGACACAATGCAAAGTAATTTTCACTGAAATTCTTTTTGACTCACAGTGACAGATTAGAGTTGTGTATATATGGTTATACAGGGTAATAGGTTCCCTGGTCAGTGTTATACAAAAGATAGACTTTTAATTGTATAAAGTTATAATATTATAAAATTATATTACCTAGGTCTTTTGTTATAATTCTTATTTTTTATTTTCTAAACAATTACATTCTTTCCACATTTCCATCAATATTTTTGTTTCCTGGTTCTCATTGCCTTTCTTCAAGTGAAATGTTCTACTTTATGATTGACAAGTTTTAACAAGTGTGGAGGAGGTTATCTATCCAATAAATTTAATAAAGCCTCTAGTATCAAGAACTACCCTCTTAGTTTATTCCTTCATGAATCCTGACACTGGCAGTTACTGATCCTCATAGTACAATTCCTATAGAGATACAGAAACAAATTCTGAAAATCAAAAACTTGACGATGGCTTTCGTAGATATTCACATAGCTTAATCAGCGATGCAAATCAAATCCAAAAGCAGTGTTTGTCAGTAAAAGGATAACTGCAGGGTAGACCTCTGGCACCAGTGCTATGAAAGTGTCTTTGGGTTTGTTTGCCTCACACACTGGGGAATTGGGGGGTTTCTGGGGAAGCCCATTACACATTTAAAAATATTTTATTTATTCATTTTTTAAGCAGAGAGAGAGAGAGAGACAGAGAGAGAGACAGAGAGAGAGAGAACACATCAGGGCTACCACTTTGTGGGGCTGACTTATGTGGGTCCTGGGAATTGAACCCTGGGCCTTAGGCACTGAAGGCAAGTGCCTTAACCGCTGAGCCATCTCTCCAGCCCCCAATGCACATTTTAACCACCCATTTTTGCAGTTTGCTTTGAGTCAGCAATGAAACAAGAGGAGGTTTCCCTTCCATCTTGACTTTTGTATCTTCATAGCTGAGCTTAGATCCAGGGAGAAGATTTGCTCTGAAATTCTACATTACTGGAGAGGATGTATTGTACATTGCTTTTGGTGGTAGCTGACCATCACCACAATGTCACAAAAATAGCGGGTTACTCAGTATTTTATTTCCTTATGCATTCATTCACACATTCATTCATTAGGCATTTGTGGGGGGAGGATAGAAATGAGACAAAAAGGTTTGGATCAATCCTCAATTTCTACCTGGTTTAAGGCAGTGTCTCTCTTTGTTTCCTGTTCCTTTCACAAGCTTTATATTTTTCCTTTTTTTAATCGTCCATAATGAGTTACATTATTTAATGGGCAAACAATGAGTTGTTATCCCCAGTTCCCCAATGCCCCTCTTCCCCATCCCCAATCAGCTGGATATTCTCCTCCTTTGGTAGTCAGGATCAGTCCTTGGGGCTGGGGACCATGGATAGCCTAGGAGTCAGCCTGGAGGGGTGCCATGCCTCTGATAATCTCCCAACCACAGCTCTCCCAATCTTTCCACCCCCTCTTCCACTCAGTTCCCTGAGTCATGGTGGGTGAGTATTAAGGCTGCTTTCTTGTTGAAAACTTAGGGGTCTCTGTACTACTGTTTTAGGTTGTGTTGAAAATCATTGGTGTCTGTCTCACTGGCTTAGTCTGTGTTGGCTGATTGGCTGTCACTCTGGGTCACTTGTTCATCCCATCATTCTCTGCGGGAATCCATGTGGATCCTCCATGGCATGTCTGGGGTGGCTCATCTCTTGCCAGGATTAACTATCTCCTCAGCCTGGAGACTTTGTTTTCTCCTGTTAATAGCTCTGTATAGGTCATTCAACTCTAATGCCTCTCCTCGTCCAGACAAATAATTACTGCTATTTTAATGTGCTCTTATGGGCTCCATTGTTATTGAATCTCTCATGTAGCATAACTCCATGAAGCAGGATTTGAATCTTCATTGATAAGTGAAGAACCATTTCACACGATTACTTGATATACACTTCAGAAAACAGAGAATCAGATACTCTAAATTTGTAGACTAACATGCAGAGAGAATCTGTCCCTCAGAAAGTGTTTGGCTGAATAATTCATTCAATGATAATGTGCAGCTTATAAAAATAACTAAGCAATACTAATGCTAATTTCCTTGAGAATTACTCCCCATCATTTCTTCAAATTTTCTTCCATCTATCCAGATGCTCTTCTTTTATTTTATCCTTACAAATGCTTTACTTCTGAACTTTCATCAACTACTTCTTCATTTCCCCTTCAGGAGATCTCCTACTTTCTCCCAATCGCCCCTTTCCATAATTCAACATAATTTAATATCTCTAACAAACTAACTTTCCTATGAAACCGATTTTCAGGCCGCTGTAAATATTAAGCCTCAAACTCAAATGAATTGAGAGCTCTAATAAGGATTTCTATGATGCTAGACAAAGCCAGAAATTATTTAAGGGAACATTAAGAATTTTTGTGTGTTTGTGTGGTATGTATGGTGTGGTGTGTCTAGGAGTGCAGTGTATGGTATTTGCACGTGTGTGTGTGTGTGTGTGTGTGTGTGTGTGTGTGTGTGTGTGTGGCATGCTCCAAGATGTATGGGGTTCCGAGGAGAATGTTGGCTGTCATCTTCCATGCCTCATCTACTTTATTTCCTGAAAGCAAGTGTCTCATTGAACATTCTGGTCTGACTCAGACTGGCTGATCAGAAAGCCCAGGGGTTTTCTTGTTTTCTGGGCTGCATGGCACTGGGGTTACATAGCTATGCCCAAATATTTATGTATGTTCTAGAGATCAAACTCAGGGGGGCTCTGATACTCTCAGGCCCTCCTGCCTGTGCTGCAAATGTTCTCACTTGCTGAACAAGCTTTTTAAAATTTATGTGAGTTATTGTTTTGCAAACAGTATCACTTGTAACCATATTGTTACAGACTTCAGTTGCAGTATTTTGTGTAGAAAAAAAACAATAACAATTGGAATGATGAAAAAATGACTGTTTTTCCTCTTTATCATAAAAATACAATGAGATGAAGTAAAGGCCTGTGAAGCAATCACCATCTCTCAAAAACCATACATGAACCAGTGTTAATAATGTATGGTTAGATCATAATTGAATTATGTAAAAGGAGAAAAGTTGAAGCTGCCATAAGGAACTTTCCAGATATACTAGAAAAGCCTTCTGGTATCTTAGGAGAATTCGCATTGGTGAGGGTAGAACAGCAGTCTTTGCATATTGTTTTTTTTCCACAGAGTTAAATATGAAATTGGAGACCCGATTCTATGACAGAATTCAGAATGGGAAAAGTTTCCTGGAATACAGTCCTGACAGAAAATTTTTTATTGTCCATAATGAGTTACAATATTTAGTGGGCAAACAATGAGTTGTTATCCCCAATTCCCCGCTGCCCTCCCCTTCCCACTCCGCTGGATCACCTCCTCCATGAAAATTTTGAAATGGCTTTCAAACAACAATGAAACGTAACTCACGTAGGTATGTGGCTCTGTACACCAAATGGCTGCACTGATCACAGTTATCTAGAACATTTGAAGGTATTATGAAAAATAATTTGCATTTGTGAGAATTATGAATGAAAAATAGACTGGTGTAGTTTGGAGAAATTGGTCCTGATTTTGATCATTTAGGAAATTCCATGGAAGACCAATGAGCCTCATATACTGACCCTGAAAACCCAGAGGGGGAAATGTCTGTGAATATGGTCGTCCTTATCATTCATTCCCTGGAAGATACAGGTACTACTGGTTCTTGCTTATACCAAACCTTTCTTCAGAGTACATATATCACAAGCAGCAGATCAAATAGTGGAGATTCTTTCCCTATCACATAGCACACTATGATAGTGCTTCAATCTTTGACTGAAAAGACATTTTTTTTCTTCATCTGCGGGCTACGTCTGAAATGCTTAATATGAAGAAATTACTGTGAAAATGGAACGAAAGTATAAATGCACATTGGAGAAATTTTCATTCCGGCTCTACAAGATTCCACGATTCCTATTCAAGCTGTGATGTCTCTGGATATAGCTTTTGTTTCTCCATTATATTTGAGGAATGTCCCAGATTGTTATCTTGACACTGCATGTGACAATCTTCAGGATACGATTTTCACTAGCATGAGAAAAATAATAGGAGCAGAGCCTAGTAAAATTCAGCTCCTGATAAACAGTCATCCAGTCTTCTGAATCATTTGGTGAGGGGCTATTTTTATTAGACAGGGATGCCCCACTTCTGATTTTGCCATGTAGATCTTACCATGCCTCACCTGCTTCAGTTGAAGGACTAAAGCTCACCCAATCAAGTACCTCCTGTATGTGTAATTTGTCCAGGTGTGGGCGATCCCCACCCCCAATCCCAGGCGGATGGGCTGAGACACCTGGCACAGGTGAGTGCCGACTTCCAGAGCAAGAACTCTAACTTGACCTCAAGCAGAGTGTCTGGGTTTTCTGTACTCACTCCTGAGTCTCCACTCAGGTGAGAGTATTTCTCTCTCAATGGTGGCAGCTCCTGCCAGAATGCAAGAGGGTATTTTTTATCATTGATTTCACTTTTACTTTTTAGTCTCTTTAAATTTGCAAGCCTTTTAAAACCCCTTTTTAATTTTCTGTCAAATAGACATGTAAACCCTCTAGGATCCACCAATGAGAGAAAACACATAATAATTGTCTTTCATGGTCAGACTTCTTAATGTGATCATATGCAGTTGCATCTATTTTCCTGCAAACAATATAATTTCATTCTTCTTTTGACTGAAAAAAAAAACCCTTTTTATATGTTTAGTGATGGTTGTTACAAATGGGTCCCTGCACCAAGTGGTGAACTTTTTTTCTGATTCCAGGTCTCTTGGTCACTTTCCCTTCCTCCTGACCCTTTTCCCTCTCACATCTATCCCTGTAATGTTTGAATAAAGTGTGATGTTGTAAAAATAGTCCTCTAATCTGGATTGCCAATTCTTTGGCTAATTACAGATGCTGAAAACTCAGAATTTGAGGTTCCGGAAAGCCTTGTGTATTTGTCCCAATTAAGTATGAGGCTCAAATCCACAACTACAGACCTCCTATTTGAAAGTTTTCTCTTACCCCATACAAGCTCTCTGCACACTCCCATCCTGCCAGTAAAGAAATCAAATAGGTGAAAATATTGATTTTTTCACATCCTCAGGACCATCGGCACAATTGTTATCCTTCATTTCCCAATAGGAGCCCAAATACCTGCTTGTTGTTAATTTCACCTGAAGCCACTGGCTTCTCTCTGGTGTTTCTTAGCTCTGCCTCCTCAGTCAGCTCCTGGGAGCTTTGATCTGAGGATGACATAAGTGTGTCTGAACAGCCAAGCCCCAGAGGCTGGTTCAGTGCCTCCATCTAGACATAAAAGATGAATTTCCTCTGTGATTAGTTCTGTTACAGTATAAAGGTGATCTGATCTCCAACTTCCTTTAGAGAACAAGGAAGCCTATAAGAAAAGATTCCATTTATGTGTTCTCTGCCTATCATCAAGAGACATAAAGTTCCAGAAGAAACAGTAGAGACATACTAAAACAGTTCATCCTGTTATGTAGGGCATGGCCTGCCTACAGAGGAAAAGACATTCTTCTGGAAAACTCACACTGAATAGTTTTATTCTAAGTTTATAGGATTTGTTAGTTGCTGTTAACAATTGGCACACACTTTTCTGAGATTGTGACATTTCTTTATGAATGGATGAAATACTCGGTAAGAGATGATCTTCTCTGGGTATGCCAAAGAGAACTGGGCTTCTGAAACCTGAAGATCCTGGAAAAATCCCATTTTGAGAAATCTCTAAACTACAAATCTTGGACTTTCATAGGGCCCAACAAAGAACCGTCAGTTATATATTCAGATTTGACCTTATTGGAAAGCTCTTGTCTCACAGAACTGGCTCCACCTGCTGAACTAGATCTAATTCTCAGTTGATGTGTTGGTCTTTCGATGGTACTACTGACTGAGAACACAGAACACTTGCCATCCAGTTGATGAAATGCTTGTAAGATTATCTCTCTGTCTTCCTTTCACATTATCACTCATCATTACAACATCTTAATTCCTGCCTATTTCCTGCTTCTACAGCCTAGTGGAGAATTTCATGACTGTGTTATATATAGCAAGTAGGAAATAGCTTCTATCTTTCTCACATTTTTCAAAGACTATTATTCATTCTTAGATGGTTTTACATAAATACTCTCTTAATGGATGATAACCATGAAACTCTAAGTACAGAAGTTTCAGAATAGTATGCAATTCGGTTAATTATAGAAATGACTAAACAACATTTCTATGTTGAGGATCTGAGTATGTATGAATGACTTAAAGTTTCTCAGGTGAAACAGTGATGAGAAGAGAATCCCAAGAAGTCAGATGAGGTGGAAAGATTGTGAGCTCTGTGGTGGGGGAGAATAGCAGAGACTTGGCAACCCTCAGTAACAACACACTTGGGTCATGAGAACCCGGCTGAAGACTGGGCTATCCATGGTCCCCTACCACAAAGACTGATCCAGAAGGCCCACAGAGGGGGATATCCAGCTGACTGGGGATGGGGAAGGGGGGCAATGAGGAATTGGGGATAACAACACATGGTTGGCCCACTAAACAACGTAACTCATTATGGACAATAAAGAAAAAAAGTTTTTTTAAAAAAAGAAGTCAGATGAACAAAGAAACAATAGTGAGAACCAATTTGGAACGAGAAGGTTTACATATGACTTCTGCAACAATCAGGAAAGACAAGCCATATTTGGTCAGCAACTGCTGGACTATATTTCCTAATTACTTATAGTTTCATCTCATGGGCAACAAATATGATCCCCAAACCAATAAGGTAATTGAACTCACTTACAGTTTGTCTGGATTGACTTCTACTACCACACTAAAAAGCATTAGTGATAGTGTTTTTCTTCTGTTTCCTAAAAAGAGAGCTCTCAGCTATTCACATGTAGTGCAATGCTAGATGCTGGTTTATTATATTTCTGTACGTTGTTATCCTGAAATGTCTTCATCTATACCTAATTCTGTTCAGCTTTTGTCTGGTCATAATGTGATGTTTAATTTTGTCAAATTACTCTTCTTCATGTCTTCAAGTGGTCATATAGATCCTCCTTTCTTTGGTTAATGTGCTATATCATGTTTCTTAATTTACATAAACTATTTTATTTATCAAACCATTTTTACATCAATGGCATTCATTGTGCCTGATAATGGTGAAAAGATTTTAATGTGTTTTTGAGTTTAGTTTGCTAATATTTTTCTTTTTTTATTTTGTTTACTAGTATTATTCAAATGCATTTTTGTATCTATACTCATCAATTTTATTGGCCCATTAATCCCTGTTTTATTGATTTTTTTCATGTACTCATTAGAGTTTATACCATTGTGTATAAGATTTGATATCATATTTAAAATTATGTATTCTGAAATACCCAGTTCTCCAGTAAGGATTCATATGTGATTGATGGAGAACACTATGATTTTTAGAATACAGTTGCTGTTTGCTGAAATTAAGAAATGTTTCCACTTTTGTGGTCTGGATACTAGCCTGTTTGGGCACCAATGGGTACTCAAGATTTTGAAGGAATAGCATCTCACAAATCACATTTCAGATTTGGTACCATAGTTCTATATGAATTAAGCAATCTTCTGCTGAGCTTTTCTTTGGTCACAGCCTTCTTTTTGGATTCCTACTTTCATCAACGATAAAATTTATTTCCTTATCTCTCTTTTTCTCTCACTTCCTCTCTCTGTTGGTATCTTTCTGCCTCTCTAATATTTTGAGATGAGTTACATTACAAAACGATGAGGACCTTTCAATGACACCAAAGCCATCATAACAAGATCTCCCTCCTCTCTCTCTCTCTCTCTCTCTCTCTCTCTCTCTCTCTCTCTCTCTCTCTCTCACACACACACACACACACACACACATATTCTTTGGATATCACAACATGAATTGCTCTCCCACACAAATGACAAGTTGTAATGGTGATGCTATTGGAAGTTCTTTTATATTTGTTTGTTTTAAATCTCAAATGCATATACCTATGAGATTATTTATAGTATTTACTGCAGGCTTATACTCACTACAGGATATAATCGTTATGTATAAATTAGTGTTGGGCAGTAGCCCAAGATTTAGCTACTAACAAATAGCTCTTGCTTTAATATTTATTTCAGCCATACATAATTCATACTGAGTCAAACATCATGAAACTTACATTTCTAAATTTATCTACAAGGTACTATGAAAGCTATTCATAGCTGTTTTCTAATTTATCTACAAGGTACTATGCAAGCTATGAAAGAATATTAAATATTTAATTTTAAAATTTAGAATAAAATGATTAAGAATGACATTTAGGAGTTTTAATACAATCCTGCATATGCATGTGGGTGGTAGTAGTGTGGCCAAAATATTGCATAGTTCCAGGCAGAAAGGTAGCATGTTTTTACGTACCATGTGATTTGCATTGGGCTTCAAAGACTGGCGAGATGTCTAAAAATCAGAGAAAATTCTAAGAGAAACCAATAGCAATTTTAAGATCTGTTGAAGATCAAGATTTGCATAGTAAGTAGAAATTACGTATTCATTTTTCACACGATTAAAGGAAAATTAAACGATAGCGTTTGTCTAAAACATAGAAGAAAATGGAAAGAGAACTTTAATATTTTACACAGGAATCTAAACAATCCAGAGCGTAAGGAGTTGGTCCCATGTTAGGCTAGAAATATTGATGTGTTGCCTCTGCACGAGATGAGAGATTGAAAGGAAATGGAACAATTGAGACCAAATGGGAGATGAAACAATAGTCAAAAAACAATACATGGGCTGGAGAGATGGCTCAGCGGTTAAGGCACTTGGCTCCAGTGCCTGAGGCCCCCAGTTCAATTCCCCAGGACCCACATAAGCCAGACCCACAAGGTGGTGGCCCTGGTGTGTTCTCTCTCTCTCTCTCTGCTTGAAAATGAATAAATAAAATATTAAAAAAACAATACATGCCAGTCTAATATTTATCATTTTGTTATTAAATATTTATACCTCTATTTTTCTGCATTTTGATTTTTTAAAAATATTTTATTTATTAATTTTCAAGCAGAGAGAGAGATAGAGAAAGAGAGAGAGAGAGAGAGAGAGAGAAAGAGAGAGAGAGAGAGAGAGAGAGAGAATGCACCAAGGCCACCACCTTGTGGGTCTGGCTTATGTGGGTACTGGGGAATTGAACCAGGAGCCTTAGGCACTGGAGGCAAGTGCCTTAACCGCTGAGCCATCTCTCCAGCCTGCTTGATTTTAAGTTTATGGAAAAACCAGACTAAAAGAAATGAAAAAAAAGATGTGGACAAAATATGTTTTGATCCTAGATGTTTCAAAGAAATATGGCAGATTTGAAAAGTAAAGAGCATGTGTTCTTTGAAGAGAAAAATGATCAACTAGAGACCTGTTGACATTAAGTATTCTAAGGTTGTTACAAAAATGGATACTTCTGTGATTAGGAATATGGTTTAGGAGATTGGAACAGTTAATATGCAAATTTAAATAGTATTCATAATCTGGCCTAGCATTGGATTTATGAGTTTGTATTATATTAGTTATAGACACACAAACCTATTTTTGTCCTAATCACATAATACAAGTAAAACAATATCATTTATTTGAACTACTCAAGTAAGAATTTTTTGTCATATAAAAGCAGCTCCCTCATCTGTGAATAACCGAAATTATCAAGTGTTCCATAAAACATTAAAATTTATAGACTATGAAAAGGTTATTAAACTACTCAGGAAACAAATTGTTTTCACATATCTAAACATATTAGAAGAAAACACCCTAGAAAAAAGAATAATACAACTTTAATGGATTTTAACTTTTCAGAGGTCAATAATAACCATATATATACATATGTGCATATATGCATATATATGTGCATATATATGTACATACACACATACCAACTGAACTGCCATCGTCAAGTCCATCCAGTTTCGATATGAATGAGTATATTTATGGTTCCTTCTGATTTCCATCTTCATGGTTATCTTTTTCCATCCATTCATTTTATTCTTTCTGTGTCTTTATCTGTGACTTTTTTAGGCAGTGGATAGTTGGATAGTCATTATAGTCTATTAAGCCTGTATAAATGTATAAATTTATAAAAAAATCCTGTATAAATGTATAAATTTAATACAACTACATTCATAAGGAGAGAAAAATACTTTCAATTTTTATTACATTTTGTCCTTTCTTGCTCTCTTTTTATCTTTGAAGTCATGTTAGTCAAATTTCTATAATAACCCACCAAAGATTTGAGAGAATCACCTTATATAACAACAAGAAATTATTATTCTGACTCAGGGTTTGAGACTTTACAGTCCCTTTACTTTTGGGCCTGAGGGGAGCAGCCATTATGGCTGGGAGCCTACTGAATGGAGGTGATGCAAGAGAGACAGAAAGAGACCAGAGTCCCAGAGTTCCCTGGAGGCCATGCTCCCCAGTGTTGTAAAACCTCTCACTGCTCCCAGGCTCTTAAATTCTTGGCCACCTTCTTGTAAGAGTTGAAGAGTATCTTTAACATATGGTTGTTGGGAGACCGGGAGACATTTCATATCTAAACTATAGTTATGCCTTGAGGTTTTCTATATAAATAAGATTTTACTTTATTATTTTATGAGTTTTGTTCTTGTATATGTAATTTTAATGCTAATTATTTTCTTCTCATTTCTGGTATAGGGTTTACTTAAGAGATCATGTAATGATAACTTGTTTGTGATGAAATCGCTGTTTTATCTTGCCTATAGGAAACTTAATTTAGACCTGGGGAGATTGCTCAGTGGTTAAGACCTGTTCCTCAAGAGCCTGAGTACCTGAGTTCGATTCCCCAGTATGCACATAAAGCCGGATGCAAAGGGGGGTGCATGCATCTGGAGTTCATTTGCAGCAGCTGGAGGCCATGGCGTGCTCATTCTGTCTCTCCTCTGCCTTTCCTCTAACTTTCTCTGATTGCAAATGAATAAAATTTAAAAAAACACTTAATTTCGCCTTTATTCCTAAAGAATTGCCCAGCTCCATATAATATTCGTTATTTTCTGTATTCTCTCTGATCATTTAATATATGCCTTCATTCTAGCCAGCATAGTATGGCTCATGTGAAAAATTTGCTGTTAAGATCCCAACACAATTCAAAGCAGAAGTCCAGAGACTCTTAAGATCTCAACAATAAAGCAGACTTAAAACTCACCCACTATGACTCAGGGAACTGAGCAGAAGAGGGGGTGGAAAGAATGTAAGAGTCATGGTGGGGGAGAATATCAAGAGACACTTTCTCCCTCAGCAACAAGACACAAAGGGGGAAAAACACTAGATACCACTTCTGTAATTCATAGCCCCCTACCCCATGGACTGATCCAGTACATCCACTAAGGAGAGTCCCCAGAAGATTGGGGACAGGAGGGGGATATAAGGTCACAGCCACAAGATTAGCTCATACAATGTATCTAATTATTAACAATAAATATGCTTTAAAAATAAAATAAAAAGGAAAAATATAAAAGACTATATATGTACATATATATGCACTTTGGGAATTTCAAGTTTTGAATATTCAATTTCACATGCTATTTTTAATTTAGAAAACTTCCATTATTTGTACTTCAGACATGGAGAAACTGATTTCTTTCAGCATTTTGTGAATTAGATGTTCGTCTTTCCTATGTTGTGGAAAGTATTCAGGTATTCACTGTGTCTATACCTTCTCCCTTTTATTCTTCTGGAACACTAATAAGGTGTTTTTGTTTGGGGGGGTTCAGATTTTCTTTCTTGATTTTTAGGTTTTGTCTTCACTCTACTATTTCAAAAGGATCCTCTTTAAGCTCAGAAACTCTTCTATTTGTGTTAGGATGTTGTTGAAACTCTCAACTACATTTCAAAAAATTTATAGTCTTTCACCATCAAGATTATATTGGATTCTTTTGGTGATTATTGCTTCTTAGGCTAATTTTGATTCAGGTTATAAATCTTTCCCCCCCAGTTTCTCTCAATTGTCTATCTATATTCCTTTGCTTCATCAAGTTCTTAAAATATGTATTTCAAATTAATTTTGAGGAAATGTACAGCATTTTCTTTTCAGGTTTGCTTCTACTATATTATCTTGCTTTATGGGTAACATGGGACTGTCTCATTTTATGTTTTGCAAATAAATCAGAAAAATCTTTGTATAACCAATCCCTTATGGGATATATTCTTTACCAGTGTTCATAGCATACCTATGATGGCATATATTTTTAACTTGAGGTGGTGTAGAATCATCTAGGGGGCAGGTATGGGTATGTGTGTGAGAGTTTTTATGTTAAGTTAGTTGGGATGGTGAGATCCACTCTAATTGGGGGGCGGGGTGGCGTGACTCTATTGTTTAAGATCAGGACTGATCTAAAAGATTAAAGTAATCTGAGCACCAGTGTTTATCACTCTGCCTCCTTAGCATGGATACAATCTAACCTGCTGCTTCACACCCAAGCCCCCATACCTTTCCTACCATGATGCAACCCCTTGACTGTAATTCTGTCACAGCAGCAAGGAAGGTAACTTAGGTAGTAATCTAGTTCTGAAATGTGGGGCCTTTACTGTGGTCAACTTCTCCTTGTTGTCTGTAGGCCTTAGGTAGTGGTTTGTGGGAGGAATTTAGAATTTAGAGGAGTTTAGAATTTTGAGCTAGAAAAGTCCTAAAATTATATACTGACAAAGACTCTGGCTGCCTTCTGTCTGTGTGCAGAGAAACTTAATGAGGCTGAAGTAAAAAACAACAACAACAAAACTGTCTACTGTTTGCATAAGCCCATGTAGTGTTCCAGCAATCACACTGAAGAGGAGCCTGAGTGGACTGGGGGCAGGGAGGAGGGAAATTGGGGTACCAACATAAGACTTGTTCATACAGAGTTTCTACTTAATAACAGTAATTAATTAACTAACTAATGAATTATTTTTAATGGAGAAAATATAATATTGTGGCCATTTCAATGTTACTGCTCATCACTGTGATTCAGGTCAAGAGTGAGTGAGAAAAATAAGCAGAATCAAAACATGAAAAAATTGTTGGTATGTCATTCTCTTATATGTATCCAGTGGTCCTGCAGCTGATTTTCCTCAGGTCTTCTGGTGGGGCCATTTTGTGTGTTTATGCAGATGAATGTCATTGGTTTGTTAGAAGACTTGAGGCAATCATTTCATGCTTGGTGGAAAGGCAAAGTGTTGTTGGAAAAGTCATGCACATATATTTTGTTTGGAGACAGAGGTGAGGCTTCTGACAGTAACCATCATAGAGTGTGGCCAAATCTCAATACTAGAATCATACTGGATACTCAAGGATTGGTTGGCTACCTTTGATTCGAGTTGCTGACTTGCTCAAGGTGGGCTTCCCCACTGATGGCTGACATTTTAGATAGCTTCTTTATGGGACCATGGTAGGCAGGCCAAACGATGGTTCAGGAGAGAGAAGATAGGGCTAACAAGATACTTTCTGGTCATGCATCATGATGGACATGCCACAAAGCATAGTAGGTACAGGACTAGAGGTTCAAAACTATTCAAGAACAGCTATCTGGTTACTCATAGGAAGCCACAGTCTTGGGAAGCCCTATATTGATGGAAACATACAAAGTAGATGTGGCCTTTCACAGGACAATATGGTGCTGGAGATTTAGTCCAGAATATGTCAGGGCCTGTGGAAGCTGCAGGTATTTCCCTTAGTATCAGGATTATATGCCTATGGTTTAAATGGTAACTATAGGTGATCTCCTGTCTACTCTCCCTGTCTTAGTTAAGATTTGGTCTCACAGTAGAGACAGGGTGAGAGGGGTTTCATGGCTATTCTCTTGCTTTAACAGGCCTTGGGGACCCTCACCTGTAGCATCTCACTCACAGCACCACTGCTCTCTGGAAGGCTGTCTAGTCCTCACTCTCTGGTTGGTTAGCTGCTGCTTCTCCCTTATTCTGCTCTGCTCTAAACACTATTATCTCTGTAACCCCACTCCGATACCTCTCCTTTGAGCTATGCTGATTCTCACTGTCCTCTTACTGTCTGTAAATCTTTCTTGGCTGGTTGTTCTTTCTGCAGAATTACAATCCACAAACAGCATCTTACTGTGGGTTGGAACGTGACTCTGCTACCATTAGGTCCAGGCCTTAGAACTGATTCTAATCTGGGCAAAAATCAGTTCTCTCAATTGTCTAACAATATGAGTCTGTATTCAAATTTGGAGACAAGATTTCTAGGAATGAGAATTGTTGGAAATGGAGAGATTATTGTGACTCCAGGACCCATCAATTTGAGGTATTTACCTTCTCTCATCTCATATATATATGTGTATATATATGTATATATAATTTATCTATATATAAATTTACTATTTCTATATAATCTCATATATATAATTTCTTTGCAACAGTGGTTTATTACTTTAGAATCTGTAATGGTGGGTATTCAAAATAATATATTATACTTTCTATAGAAAAACATACATTATTCATCTATAAAATTGTGTGATCTATAAATATTTATTGAGTATCTTGTCTTTGTAAGTAAAAATGCTAACAATTCTGAAAAATGTCATAAGGAATTAGATATACTTGGTCCTTATAAAACTTTCATTACAAAATGGGAGAAAAGTCATATTAAAATACCATAAGATGAGGCTGAATAATACTTTAAAATTTGAATACAATGATATAGGTACCAAAGGATAGCTGCCATTATTTCTTGATATTTAAGATGAAAAAAAAATAATTTAAACATGCACTGTTTCATATAAAGACAGCAGAAACAGGTAAAGATATCTAATCATTAGTCAAAAAATGTGACATTTGAATTGGCAGGCAAGGTCAGTGCTGTACAGAATGGAATGAATAGTATATAGCTCTAGAAAAATAAGTGAAAAATCTGTGAAAGAGGTTACATATTTGGATGAGTGTAATATACTTTCCCAAGAGACTGTAAGGTATTCCTTAGTATTGCTTTAAAAAACTGCTAGTGGAAATCGACTTTGCACAGTACTGTGAGATTTTGTGCTGTACAAAGAATTCTAAAATTATTCCACCTAAAGCTTTCAGTGTAACAGATAAAGAAGCATAAATATGTGTGATATGTAATACTATGTTGACCATGCTTTTGAAAAGAAATAAATTAACACAAGAGAAAAAGGATTGCTGAAATTAGAGAATAGATTTTCTAATTCATATAGAAAGTTACAGACAATATTACAAATTTTGTAGTGAGTGGGGGAGAGGATATACAGATATTTATTAAATATTTCTGTCAGCAGGAAAGGCTCCTAAGGTCACTCAGGTGGTGGTATGTTTGAAATACTACTGCATCCACAAAGCTGAGGAGGGCAGGTGAGTCTTTATTGAGTGAAGGATATATATGTCTGTATTGATTTGAGAGTGAGGGAGTCACACTGGGGTGGAGATGTATTTAAGAACTTGAGAATCTCTCTGAGTGATGGGAGTATACAAAGCCATTGGAGCAGATAGTAGTGTGAAGATCTGAATTATGTTCTCCCTGTGTATTAAATGAAATACGGGAGAACAGATGTAAGAGCAGGAAAATGATGTAAAAAGAAATGACAGTGACCTGACCCCTCATGCGGATGTGTGAATGGTTTCAATGTACATTTAAAAGGTTGAAGTTGCTGATTTAGTGACTATGTTGTTTGTGGGAGAATTATGATTTGTTGCTCCAGAAGGTTACAGTAGTGGAGTTAGCATTTATAACTGCAAAGAAGACACAGGTTGGAGTTTCATTTAGACATTACTAAGCCTACCTTTGATATATTCAAGAAATGTCAAAAATGCAGTTAAATATTTAATTTATAAGTCAGGTGAAGTGATATAAATGTAGGAGAGGGGGCTGGTGAGATGGTTTAGCACTTAAGGTGCTTGCCTGAAAAGCCTACCTACCCTAAAGTGGAGATCATATGCAGTGGCTGGGGTCCTAGTGTGCCCATTCTCTCTGTTTGCCTCTCTTGTCTCTATCTCTCTCTGCTTGCAAATAAAAAAAGAACATTAAAAAATAAATGTCAGAAATGCCACTGAATACAGGGTATTTAAAAGATTCAGACTTGAAGAATACACAAAGAATGAGATTATAATCAGTTTGCAGGGATCATGCTTTGGGTAATTGTGGTATTTACCAAATTTTGTTTGAAAAAAATGAAACAAAGCTAGTAAATCATAAAGCTAGTAAATAGAAAGTAGTTAATAAACCAGTTAGTAAATTAAGAAAAAGAAAATGGTGATTTGAAATCTTAATAAATGTTGTCTAATGAGGAAATAATTGATCTAGGGTTAGAAATGATACTCACACTTTCACTAAAATGAGGACTGTATTAGTCAGGGTTCTCTAGAGGAAACAGAGTTGATAGAATGGATTATAATAAAAGGGAATTTATTTGGGTAGCTTACGACAGTCCCACAATAGCAGTCTGCAAGCCCACAGGTGAAGAAACCAATAGCTGTTCAGTCCACATGGCTGGATGTCTCAGCAGTCCAGCCCAGAAGGCCTGATGGCTCCCTGGGGAGCAGCTACTCTTCATCCATGATGTGAGGCCAGGGAACTGGGTTCCGATGTCCAGGAAGGGTAGGAGAGCAGGATGCGAGTGCAAGTCACGAACCAGCACCAGCAGCTGGGGGAGGAAGGAAGAGCGTCTCCTTCCCCCTAAGCTCCCTTATATTAGTCTCCTTCTGGAAGGCCCACCCACTGGGGGAAGGGCTCACTCTGGAGAAGGGAACTCCTCCCTTCTCCAAAATCCCAAAAGGATTTTTGTCAACCCTTCCTGCAGGCAAACTCAGAGACCCGCCCAAGATTACTGTGGATTATTACATAGATCAAATTGACAAATAAACTTAACCATCACAGGGACAGAGAATGAATCCTGACTTATAAATTAAATATTTAACTGCATTTTTGACATTTCTTGAATATATCAAAGGTAGGCTTAGTAATGTCTAAATGAAACTCCAACCTGTGTCTTCTCTGCAGTTATAAATGCTAACTCCACTACTGTAACCTTCTGGAGCAACAAATCATAATTCTCCCACAAACAACATAGTTACTAAATCAGTAACTTCAACATTTAATCAGTTCAGATTGTGAGACATATCACAAAATCATCAGAATATTTAGTGAAGAAAACAGAGAAGGCAATATGATTCTTCTGCCAGGATAACCAGAAGTTTAGACAAATTCCCCTCTCTGCTTAGCTCCTGGGCTTAAATACTGACTAGTGATTTATTTTTTATTTATGAAATATGCCTTCCACACTATCTTGCTGCTTGCTATGCACAAGGACTATGCTTCTGTTTCTTGAGCTGTGTTTATAACTTCCTATACTTTATCCTCAGCTACATTTCTCTTACTCACATACTCACCCCTGCATTTAGCACAAAATCATTTTTCTGTGTATGTTTGGTTACATGCTAACCCTCTCAAAGACTTTGTAAGTTCTTTAAACACATCTGTAGTCTCTAGGTTCAGGTGAGTTAGAAAATGTCTTTCCATACAGCCTTTAATACATTAGCTCAAGTTCACTTAGAGCGTTCCCTATTCAATAAACCATAATTAATGCACATGCCTGCGTGCATCCCTCTTCTCAGAAGGTCTACTTGTCGTCCTGGGAGCGCTGTGACCTTTCTTTATGGTAACGGTCAGCTGCTTTAATGAACAGATGTAGCCCCACCATCTAGGGATGTCTGTTGTGACCTTATTATTTGAAACTTCTAAGGATATATTTAAACTTACTGTCGTTGTACGTATAAAATCTATAGTTTGTATTTTATTCTAAGATTTGACAGCATACTGAAATCATCAGGCCATTACCATTGGACAAAACTACATATTAGTGTAGTTGAAAAACTCTATATTGACCCATTAATCTTACTAAATATGAACTAGCTAGTTCCAAATTATCAAATTTGTATTTACAACTATCACTCAAATGCTCTTAAGTTTATAAGTGGTTATGCATATAACAGATCATGAATTCCAATATTGTCAAATTCAGATTTTGTTAGGTGAGTAAAGTCCAAGGAAAGAGGTGAAGCAGCCTATGGAAGACAACCTCCTGACCAAAGAAAACGTAAGTCAGGGTGATGGATTGGTGAAAGATTGTGGAACCAATGAAGGGTAGATGTGGTCCACGGAGAAGACTCATCCTATTTCCAATGAAGTATCTGCAATTCTAGCTCCGTACCTGCCTCTTTCCTCTCTAGAGGCAGTGGGCAATTAATCTCCAGTTAATCATATTTTTATTTATACACATACATTTTCTCCTTAACAATTTTCAACTGTCGTATATCTTAGAGGAAAGGAGACTTACGATCTAATAGGAAAAGCGAAGAAATGAGAGAGAATTTAAGCCATTTTCTACATCAGAAGACACGTGAAAACAGATTGCAATGCTAGAGGAGAAAGATGCTTTAAATTCTGCCAGGCTACTCACTCTCTGGTGTGGGCATGGCTGTCACTGACGGTCTCTGGCAGTGACACACTTCATGTGCAATGATGATCGTTTTGTCTAATTAGGATGACTTTGACATCCAAGAATGTTTCTGCACCTGCACTGAGACTGCTGAATAAGGCTTACAAGTCCACTGCAGAGTGGCAGCTTAAGATGGCAGTTTAAATCAAAACAGTTAGGTTTAGTGAAGTCGTGTGATGATGCCACATTTCTCTGAAGAGCCATTTGACGATAAGGCTCCTCCTCACTGTCTAACCTTCCAGTGGTTACAAGTCAGTCTCTGTTTATTCACATCTTATGCCTGACCTTTTGTTATTTCGTTTCTTTTTGCCATTAAATTACTTTATTTCTGATGCTTTACATATTTTCATATCCAGTTCTACCCTATATTCTGGACTATAAATTTATGTACAACTGCCTCTGTTGTTCAGTATCTGTATCAAAATAAGAATAAATCTCTATTTATTGAGTATATCACATGCAGGATGTCTCTGCATATGTATATATTTTTTTTATATTTGCTACTTCTATGGTGATCCCTGTACTAAAAGCAAAACCCCTTAATTCCAGTAAATTAGATCAAAATCATTGTCTCTTTTATTGTATGGTATTCTATATAAACCAATATATTTGCTCCAACTTTAATATACATACACAACCAGACTGTCCCTTGTCATTGATAATGAACCCATTGTCCAAGTCAACATCCCCCCTCACATCATTCCAATATCCCTCTATCCTTGAAACAGTTATACACCTGATCCATCTCAGCTCCAAATCCACTCTTCTGTTCCTGTGAAGATACTGTGGACCTTTAGATATTTCTCCTTCACAATGAGCACAAAGAAGAGCCTGTAGATTTTATGTCATTCTTCATATCAAAGCCAGCTAGTAAAACAAAACCTGTAGGATGCTGGAGTGATGCCATAGAAGCAGGAGTGAATCTTCTTGAATACAAATACTCCACATGGGCTTGTCTTTGTTTCTGTAGCCCGATCTGTCAGTGGTGAGTGAGTGAACCTCTGATGATGCTCTTCATCCTGTGCCAAACACTCCATTTCTTTTGTGATCTCATAATCATCTCCTGGCCTTGTCGCTGCTCTTGCAATGAGGACCTGGAGATTAACGTCTTGTTACTACTGCCTCTCTGTTTTTCTCATGGAACACTTTTCCCAAGATTTGTGTGTGTTTCAGAGGGAAGTCATGGCCTGGGTCACTCAGTGGACACCATGGTCATCTGATGAATTTCAGTGATACCTTTTCTTGCATGTTTGAATCCCTGTGAGGAGTTGGTATCCCTCAGGTCTGTCCTTCTGAACTGCATTTGCTCGTTTTCCATCATTGTTCTTTTCTCTTTTCATTAACTCTGAGATTCATGGGCTACGTCCAGGGCTCAAGTCACAATGTCCTGCCTACCTCCTCGTGGGAGTAAGATTGCTTCTGGAAGGCAGCGTCAATGGTCTACCGCACAGCAGCCAGCAGGATTCTGTAGGGTTCTGACTTTAGATTTTATGTCATTCTTCATATCAAAGCCAGCTAGTAAAACAAAACCAAGGAGGCAGTTAATCTGTGGACTCCTACTGAGCATATAGCATCTCGATCTGTCCCGAACTTTCTCTAAAGATGATCTCATGTCCAAGGCATCCAACGTACTATCTGAATAGTGTCCAAATGTTCACATGGCTGGGCTCTTCATTCCCTTTTCTATCATTTGCAAAGTTACACTATCTGAACCAAGTCTCCCAGACACTGTATCCAAAGTAGACACCACTGTGTGAACATGTCTCCCTGACAGTCTATCCAAAGTAGACACCACCGTGGACCCTTTCTCCCATCCCATCCCCCCATACACTTTCTAACTTGCTTGAATTTGTCCACATAATTAACCTTATGCCAGATTTATTATTTATTTGTATATTTTCACCAATAACAATGCAGGTTTGAGAAATGATTTTCTTTCCTTGTAGTTTTAGAGTCAAAATAAGACCTGCACTGAGTGGACAGTGATCAAAAATAGGTAAAATGAATGAATTTTTCTGGAGATTAATTTTGGCATAACTCCAGAATAACTGAGAGATAAACTCTCATTTTCACTCTTACCATGCTTTTAGTCACTTGAGGATAGGGACAGTGTCTTATTATATTCTTGTTTCTAGGCTCAAATACAATAGATGTGAGATGTTTTGAAGCGAACTGTTATTAAATTCAGTTGAAATTGATATAAATAATAGCTTTAAAAGCTGATCTTTTTCCACAATTTAACCTTAATAATAGCCTGTTATAGAAAGTGTCCTTTTGTCTCATTTTTAAATATCTTCTTTTAGATCCACTGCAGTGGTTCTTTGTGGAATTAGATTTCTCTGAAAGAAAATTAAGTGGTGCTAGTGCTTTAAGCAGATTGCAATTTACAAATTTACAGGAATGAAATAATTTTGTTGATAGACGAGGTTGTGTCTGACTGCACATATTCATGATATGATTTTTCACTGCTGGAGATTGAACCCAGGGCCTCACATGTTGTTTATGACAGAGCCCATCCCAAAGACACATCAGCTGTTACGTGTTCTGTTTCACTTTTGCCAACTTCCAGGTGTGTAAAGCAATTTAGTAACAATTTCTTAACTCAAAGTTGAGGGCAGAAGGTGGAAAATCATTTCAAGCGTATGCAAAGTTGTGAAAGTTTTGACTATCTTTGTCTTCTTAGAAATAACAGAAACCTACACAGCTTCTGCAAAGAGAATTTCAATTGCATGCTGCAAAATATATAACTACATTGATGTTAAGTTTTCTTCCATTATTAAGACATATTTCTGAAGTGTCTGAATAATGTACTTCCAAAGGTTATTTTTCTCACTGGTGAATCCTATGCAAACATAAAGATATACAAGAAGGATGTCCACAGACATAGATAGCTGGATGAAGGGGACAGTGGTGCTGGCTGAGAGAAGAGATATAATACAAGCTCCTTAATGTTGCCTAAGGTAACAAGAAGAATTTCCAAATTAAACAGTTCTGATTAACCAGGCACTAAGGACATAGTTACTTGATAAATTGTAACATTGTGAAACCCTTTATTTGAGAGAATAAGGCCTAGTAATTTACTTTCAGACAACTAGTTAGTCATGGTTATGTGGAGTTTTACTCTTCATTAAGATGGACAGTTTGCACAAATATGCTTTTATAAAATCTATAAGATATTGTGCTTTATTGTAGTAAGAAATGTTAGAATTGGTCTTTAAAAAATCATACAGTTTACATATTCCCTTGTAAAACACTTGGGAGAACTACAGGTGGTAGATGTGAAAAAAATGATATAATGTAGCTTTAATTGATAGGATTTCTGAAAGAGTTTAAAATGAATCAGATTTGCTTCCAAATTTATAATTTATGTTGACAAATATATTACTTTTGTGATGTATTTATCGGCAAGCAATAAGTATATGTGTTTCACTTATTAAATGTAACTTAGTCTTTTGGGTATATGGAGTGAAATACAAAATTAATGTATGAGTATTCAGGAAATTCAAAATTGATGCACACGTGATGTTACCAAAATTACAGAGAGGAAGTTGTTTAATTTGTAACTGGAGTAACACACTTACGTGTGCTATGCTTCTAGTCACTCCACCTATGGCCACTGTCGGTTCCCCAATTAAGACTGAAGGATGTGCAATCGCAATTCAGGAGAGCTTGATTGGCACTAAAAATTATTGCAAGTGCATAATGAGAACCAACTCCCCTGATGAAATAAGCAGAAGATGCATGGTGTCTAGCAAGGCAATAAAATGTATAATTGGATGATGCATTCAGTTTCCTGTTGTAGATTAGGTGAGTGGGAACAAAAGTGTTACTTTCATATAGGTCAGAATTAGATTTCAGACACAAATTGCTAAGTAAATTAATGCTGGATTAAAAAATAAGAAAATCATGTGTTTAAATCACCCCTTACAAGTTACAAGACAGAAAAGATTTTCTGAGATTATAGGCAAGTTAATTCTATCCTGAAAAGAATTGAACAAAAATACATTTTTTTCTAGATTGAACAATAAAATGAATTGAGTGGATAGTAAAGTATTTGAACTTGACAACTGACTTCCAGTTCATAACGAGTTACTAGGAAAGAAATGAGAGAGGTAATTAAACATAATCTTTTACATGGCAAATACTTAATAAAGGGTCCTGGACAGAGTAAATACAGAAATGCATGTGTTTTCTTGCCACCCTGAGACTACATAGTGAATTCCAGGTCAGCCAGGGCTAGAATGAGACCCTACCTCGAAAAACCAAAATAATAATATAATAATAATAATATTAATAATAGATCTCTTACAAATGACTATATTATTCAGAGCATTAGATAAAAGGTATGTAGCTATAAGTTCTATATAGTAGGAAATTGTGTGTTGCTGTGTGTTTGTGTGTACTCAAAAATGAATGCATAATTTGTTACTTAGCCACAGGTTTTGAAATGAAGTGACAGTAAAAAAAGACCCTGTAAGGAAAGAGAAATTAACAGTGGCAACTTCACTCTTAAACCCAGTTTTTTTTCAAGAATGGCAAAGCAGACCAATAGTACTTGCATCTAGTCTAGAAGGCTCTGTTAGCTTTTCTGATGGCTTCTGGTCTCACCTAAGCTGAATGAAGCTGAGTGAAGCTGGTTCCCTCTTTGTTGAGCTGTGGGCTCAGGCTGGTGAGTTTCCTGTTCAGATCAGCCATGCTGGACGTGTGTTCCTCTGGCCCCAGGTCTCCAGTGGATCCAGTTGCTCACGGTTTGGGGGAGTTTGCCTGAAGTGTTGTGGATCTTCTTCTTGGGCTGCTGGGCTGGTCCCAGATGTTTCCGTCTTTGGGTTTTTTGGACTTTTCAATGTCATTGTGAGTGGAAAATTCTCTCCTCGCGCCAATTCAAGCAGGTCCTGGATATTTGTAGCCATCAACTGCCTGAAGTTTTCTCGTTGGATGCGTGGTTGTTAGAAGATTTTGGTCTCTCTTATTTCTCTTTTGGTGCTACAAAATTTCTTATACATTTTTACTTCTTGGTATGAGTGTATTCTGTGGTTTTTCTATCTCTTTGTCCCTCAGTTACTATGCCACCATCTTAACTAGTTTAGCCATTTAAAAAATAAATTTTAATTTTTTTAAGAAAGCAAACAAACCAACATGTTACATGTTGATTTATATCTTGCAGCACATTATATCGAAATCATAAGTTACATGGCTTTTCGATTTTGTTAACTAGCAATTTTCTTGGTGGCAAAGGAAATATATTGCTCATCTTTAGATTCTAAACATCTGGTTCACTCCCTGACCTTTTGTAAGTGTTTAATTGAAACTGTTTTGCAGCCATTTATGAGAGAGGAACACAAAAAATACAGAGTGCTTCTTAAGCTTACAAATGCAAAAAGAAACAACCTACATTAAAACAATTTTCTACAATCAAATGCCATATTTGATATTTGGGGACAATATATAATTATTTTTAAATTAATCAGAAACTCACACAGCATGTTAATATTTGTATTAACCAACCAAGTTAACTAAAATATAATTATTCTTTGAACATAAAGTATCTCCTTTTCTATGTTAGTCCCCTTTGTTCAACTCCTTGCATCAGACTCATTCAATGCTGTGAAGGGCTGTTACATGCATCAACTCATGGCTCGTCAACTCTGGCCACTTCCTTGGTATGTTCTAGAAATCTCAATGGCCTTTAAGAGGGACAATGAGAGTAAGAGTGAGCAATTTTCTTTAGTTTTCCAGGGATATTTATACCTTCTGAAGATACGTTTGGGTTTATAGCTGGGGATGTGGTAGGATTGCTACTCAAATCTCCTAATAGAAACCAGAGATGCTGCTGAAAATCCTGCAATGCAGATAATTCTCTACATCACTATGAACTCAAGTGCAATAGTGCCAAGATGGCAAACACTCTTATAGTTACAGTGATGTCCTTGTAACCTCCATGTTAAAAATATGGTAACTCTCAGATCCCCAGGTCTCTTATTTATCTTCGTGTGTGTGTGTGTGTGTGTGTATGTGTGTGTGTGTGTGTGTGTGTGTGTGTGTGTGTGTGTGTGTGTGCGTGTCTGTGTGTGTGGGTGTGTGCTTGTCAAAACAAGCTCGATGAAGAAGTCAGAGGAGGACAACCTTGGTTGTCACCAAAACCTTCTTCCTTTGTGAGTCAGGGTCTCTATACTCTCTACTGAACATACCAGGCTTGCTGGCCCGAAAGCTTCCAGGGATTCTCCTGGTTCCACTTAACTTTAATTTTAAGTGTTGTGGAAATCCCAACGCTCAGCTGAGCTTGGCTTTATTTGGGTTTTGGTAATAGAAAAGCAGGTCTTCACCTTTGTGCAGCTAGCACTTTACCCACTGAGGTGTCTCCCAGCCCTCCCCTGGTCTTTTATGAGATTTCTCTGTATGTGGAATATTATTCTAGTTTTAGATCTCCAATTCCATCTCATGCAGGATTCCCCTCGAGCGTAACTCACATGGCTCTTTTTCATCCATCTTGTGTTTGCCATTCAGTTACTCTCTTTCACTATGTCTTTATTTTATTGTAATATACCTGGTGCATAGTATACGTTTGCTTATGTTGTATTTGTGTATTTTCTGTTTTTTGTACGTTAGAATATAAGCTTTATTACAACAGGACTTTTGTTTAGTGCTTCATCCCTTATCTCTAGAACAGTGTACAAAACATGCTGGACATTAATAATAAGATGAAGAACTCAAAGGATAAGGGAATTGCGTTTCCAGAATCTACTCTTCTATTAATTTTTCTCTGTCTACAGTAATACCACAATCCCAACTTTTAAGAATTATATCCCTTTTCCCTTATAGTTATTCCTGTTTATAGCTGTTATTTGGAATTTGAAAATAACTACAATTTTGTTTTCACATAAACTTGTCTGCATGTTTATAACTTTAACCACTTAGCAGGAATTGGCCAATTCAGACCACTTATCCTATGTAGTTTGGCAAAATGATGCTTCATAAAATATTAGTGAATTTTTTCTCTACTATCAAGTTCAGTGCCTGCATTAGATATTATTTTCCTGGTTGAATAATTCTAATTTTTATGGCAGCATATATTTTTAAATAAGACTATAATATCTTTCCTGAAAGCTTCACAAACCATGACAATCTTGACTAGTAGTATTAAATTAAATTATTAGAAATATTCTCTTCATATTATGGAAACTTATCAGGTTCATTTCTTGGAAAGTTAGTTATATTACTCAAGCCATAAAAATTTACTTTCTCTTTCTTCAGATCTTGTTTTTATGTACTTGGCATAGGAATCTAGAGTCACATAGTAATACATTAGCAAATCTGTACTGGAGAATGCTTTGTTACTTATCTTTCTTATTTTAAAATTTGTGTAGTTACATTGTTGTGTATTCATATATGTGCGTACATATAAATATAATATAAACACATGTTTCAAATATTTGTTAACTTCTTATTTTTATTTAATATTCTTGGTCATATACTCTGTAGAGTAAAGCATTCTAATATTTGCAAAGTAAAGTGTGCCCATTTATAAAAATGCTTTTATGTATGTATGTATGTATGTACATATGTGCATGTATGTGTGTAGGTATGTATATGTGTATGTATGTAGGTAGGTATGTATAAGTGTATGTATGTATATATGTATGTAGGTATGTGTATATGTATGTATGTGTGTATGTGTGTGTATGTGAGTATGTATGTATGTAGCTATGTACATGTGTATATATGTATGTATGTGTATGTATGTATTTAAGTAGGTAGGTATGTATATGTATATATGGATGTATGTAGATAAGTAGGCATGTGCATGTGTATGTATGTGTGTGTATGTAGGTATGTATATGTGTATATATGTAAATGTATATGTATATGTGTATGTATGTATGTGTGTGTATGTGTGGTCCTTTAATATGTATTATATGTATATATTTATGTGTGTATGTATGTATGTATGTATGTGTGTGTATGTGTGTGTATGTGTGATCCTTTTTCCCTAAAACCTAGACATGAGTGTTTTCTCCAATATTTTCTTTGAAAGTTTATATCATTTTAGATTTTAATCTATGATCTTCTGCAGTAATTTTTATAATATAATACAAGGGTCAATATTTATGTTTTTCCCTTCCTTGTTACCCAATAATTTCCAATGATTTCCACTTGAATTCTCTTTGACATCCAACCCAGGAATCAACTGACTGTATATTTGTCTGTTTAATGCTTTATCTCTGTAATGTTTATTTGGTCAGTACATTTAGTTTCATAGCATCCTACATACTCTCTTGATAACTTTTTAAAGTAAAACTTAAATCAGCATAAATCCAACATGTAAGTCCATTAATACAAGTTTTCTAAGTAGTCACTTTCTGCTCACAAATCTTTCTGGAATACTAGTTAAGGTCCATTTACACCCAAATACCTGCTTATTTTTTTTAAGTATTGTACCTTTCAATCCATAAACATAATAAATTTCTGCCTTTATTTATTTTTCTATAAATTTATCACCATAGTAGGTTACAGCTCTAAATAAAAAAGTTTCATTTGTATTTTAATATTTATGTGACACAAACTATTGATTTTGTTTTGATTTACAGTAGTTTTTCTCAGTATGCATGAATAAGCTAATTTCTTTGATCGTACGATATCATTTATTTTTGTTATATTTACTTGTTAGACATAATTGTTTTCTTACTAGAATTTTCAGAGACTAGGTTATTGAAACTTTGGTCTATTATAAACATTTACCACTAATTCTATAAAGCCATTCTATATATAGTAAAGTTTATGGCCATTTTGATTCAGTTAAAATTCTTTCTGCATTTCCCTCAATGCTTCTCCTTCACATAGGTTATATTGTAGAAATGTGTTAATATGGCCTACATGGGAATACCATTTTTAGAAAGTCCTGCTTGCATAGAAAGGCTGGGCTGAGGTAACACAGTGTGGATTTCATGGAGAGGGGAATTCTGTTTCATAACTGATAAAAGTGGCTCACTCTGCATAAATTGTTTGCATAGGCATTAGGACTTGCTCTAAACATTTCTTCTATTTTTGTGAGTCTGGTATTTGGTTCAGTATAAGACATGGGGTCCTTATGTGACACACCACACTACAAATCCTACAGACAAACAATACACATCTAAAACTTAAAGTATACTGTTACTTTCACATATTTGCTAACATCACATCTTTATGATATTGACTTTTATTTTATTCCCTTTATGTTATTGAATCATATTTATTTGATTTCTACCCTTTCCAACTTCATAGGGTTTATTTATGAATCAAGTTAGTCTTTAAGATTGGGTACTCCATGTGTATTTAGAAAAATGTGTATTCTTCCTTCAGTCAGTAGAGCATTTTGAATACATAAGGTAGGTCAAGTTGGTTGAAGATGTATACAGAAGTCACCTATGTTGTTAATGGCCGTACACTTGTACCATCAATCATTGAGACAGTGTGAACTTCTAAGACAATTTTGACTTTATTTAATCAGACAGAAGTTTTACTTCACTTTAATATTTATTCTTGATTCTGCTCATTATATTTAATGCTATTTTGGTATTTTACAGTTTTTAATATGTTCAATTTTTCTATATACTTTGGTAAATTTTGATACAAAATGTAGCTAGGTAGCTGAGTTTTGCCTCAAACTATGATTTTTCTGTTTCAACCTCCTGAGTGATGAGATTGCAGATGTGAACCACCAGGCTAAGATTTGTCTCTATTTTGAATTTGTGTGTGTGTGTGTGTGTGTGTGTGTGTGTGTGTGTGTGTGTTGTGTGTGTGTGCGTGAGTATGTATGTTTCTATGGGCATGTTTGTGTTGTGTGTGTGAGTGTGTGTTTGTATGTGCGTGTATGTATGTTGTGTGTGTGTGTGTGTGTGTGTGTGTGTGTGTGTGTGTGTAATACAGAGAATACCTTCCAGGTCCACCTTTGTCTGTGCACCTCCTTTGAGGCAGAGTTTCTCATTCCAGTTTCTAGCTCTACAACGGTTCTTTGATGTACTTACTAAGAGCTCCCATCTCAGCCTCGCATCTTGCCTTCAGCTAGCTGAAATTACAAAAGGCCACTGATGCTTTTTATCTGAGTGGGGTCAGGGAATCAAACTCAAGTACTCAGGCATGAGTGATTTACCCTTTATCTATTGAATAATTAGTTTATTTTATCAATACCATTGTGTGATGCCTATAGAGCTTTTTCGTATCTGTGGGAAACCCTCTGGATGCTTACATCGTTTTGTTTATTATATATTATAATCATTTAAAGATATTGCCATTCATACTTTATATAGTTTATAATGATTCACTCATGTTTGCCTACAAATGCACTTTAGCTGAGGTTTTATATTTTATATTGTTTCCTCTTTTTCAGGTACAAACTGAAAATTTGAAAATAAATGAAGAAAGGAAGAAAGGAAGGAAGAAGCAGAGAGAGTAACACATGGGCCTAGAGAGATGGTTCCATGGTTAAAGGCACTTACCTGCAAAGCCTGATAGACAGGGTTCAATTCCGCAGTCCCCACCCTCTCTCTGCAAATAAATAAATAAAAATAGCACTGAGAGACCTTCTAGGTCCTGAATGGCAACCAGCCCCCAGATGGTAGCTAGTGCAGCACTGGAAGGCACTGCATAAGCTGCCAGGGGGAACTGGTCACTGATAGCTGGAGAAGCTGGAGACCACTGATATAAAATGCAGACTTTTGCCATGAGTAGGCTGAACACACTTCTTTCTGGGAGAGATCAGCAGCCAAGAAGTGAACGCTTGTGCAATAGAAGCGCCAAGGCCCTGCGGTGTGTGTGTGTGTGTGTGTGTGTGTGTGTGTGTGTGTGTGTGTGTGTGTGT